>WSZQ02128854.1:0-13914 GCA_019419845.2 Weissflogia rhopalogaster
TTGTGAAATATTTACATTTGTAGCTTCTCTTCTTCTATAATTTCTTCTGTATTTCTTCTTTGTTTATTTGTATAGGACTATCTGAAAAGAAATTATATTTTATTTGATTTATTCTACAACCTTTTTCTACCACATAGTGGTGTAAGGGATTAGTAACTATCACCCGGTCTCGCTACTGATGGTACTGCTCTGAACTAGCAGAGTTCAGAGATTCGTTGCAAGCGAATCGCCCAACCTTCGTTCGCGTTTTTACCGCGAAATCAGGAGTTCGCAGCTGCTTGTTGAGTTGCGAGACCAAGTGGTCACCCAACTAACGCCTAGCTACGTCCGACGTGATCTAACGAGCACTGAGCTCCTCAACGTGGCAAGCCGCCGCTTAAGAAAATATATAAATTAACAAAATTACCTTTTATGCCCTTACAGGACTAAACTAAACTAAATTAGACAAAATAAGAAATGAGGTGATAAGACAGGAATTAGAAGGAGATAGCCTAGAAAGATTTATTGAAGAGAGACAACAAGGAAAGAAACCTAGAGGTAGGCCAAGGAAAAAGAAAAAGGATTTTAAATATCTTTAGGTATAGAAATGTACTTCTTCTAGGTGTCTTATTTTCACACTTTTCATACTTTTCTTCTTGTTTCTACCTGCGTAGCCTTCGTAGAAAACCCAAAACTTTGTCACAGCTTTCGCTTTCATACCAATTCACTCACTCTTACTTACCTACTCTACGCTCTCTCTTACCAATCGCTATCGGAGAGAACTTACTCAGCCATTTCACCACCACCCTACCTTTCTGTATTTCTCAGAGCTGGCTTGAGGGGTTGGATGAATTTCGATTTATTCTGTCTCCAGCTCTGAGTAGGTTCACATCCATTTTTCTCTAGCGATATCTCTCGCATGTAATCGTGACTGAACTTGTGTAACATGTACTGTGACTCCATTTTTGGGCTTCATAACTTTCGTGTGCGAATAAAGAACTTTGGAGTTTCGAGTACGTGTTAATTTGTGAGCAACATCGAACCCGCGTACCACACCCCCACATATTAAATAATAGAGGGCGGTCTTATTCCTGATGTTGTTTGGATCGGTCTCAATGATCCATTTTTTAGCCGGATTTGAGTAGTGTTACCGGTGGTTAGCAGTGATATTAGTTTTAGCAAGTTCCTTTGTACTCCTTTTCTCCTAGGGAACTGTTAATGCCTCTCAGGCGGACCTTCTCAAACGCCTGTGATATATACAGGAAGCAGAATAATGAATAATGGAGTATTGAATTCTAAGGATTTTTCCATAAGTTGTCGTATTATGAGTAAAGCTAAAGGAAGAAAAACAGGAATTTCGCAAAAACATATCAACTGTGGACGCGATCTTCATAATACCGCAAATTTAAAACTAAATGTTATAAATATAAATTTACTAATATCTATAAAACTTGATATATACTTTACTATTCCATTAAGCACAAAGCACTAAATTTAATGCAATAAACATAGAGCAATAAACATTCTCGCATTCTCAATTTACAAACGCATTGAGATGAGATGACCCATATAGTGACAATAACACCTATAACACTAGTCTTGCATTACAATAATAGTTCAACTCTGAAAGCCCCCAGCCATTCTCATCCCCTATTCTACTCTATCCAAGCCGTGTTGTCCGCACTGATGTCCGGTATACATAACCACCCCCAATCTCTGGCCGTTCGTATTCCGAAAGCAATCGTAATCAAAATTTCTTATAAGCTTGTGTGAAACAACACCGGGAATCTCACCCTCACTCATATGAACGCAGCCAGCCGCCATATAAAGCTGAGCACACTCACACACTCCCACGTCTGAGTTGTCACAGCGGGCGACTTTATTATATTTTCGGAAGGGCGATAATACGGAGATAACGCCGGCTCACGCCAACGGGGGTGGTAAATTAGATATAGACAGGTATTAAAAGCTAGGGGGGTGAAATATCGAGGGAAATCTTGGTGGGCCGGTGTTTTTGCACTCCCTGCGCTTGTGCGTTTATGCACCCTTGGCGTATCGTTCTATTTACCCTCCATTTAGGCGGAAAGATCTTTCACCCTCAACATCACCACACCGCATATAACCGGTCGCAACTCAGCCGGAAACGGTAACATTTTCGAAGAGACAAAAAAGCGCTGCGAAACACAGGCAAAGAGAGTCATGCTCATTCACAACCGCACATTGCTTGACAAATTATTTTAAATAAATGATGAAGGTGCCTGGCTGGATGGCTGAAAGGGGCGAGAAAGTTATGAAATTGCAGCGCGAATCTAATTATCCACGCAATGTTACAGGGACTTTGTCATGTCCTCCATGAATCGCCATGAAGGTTAGAAGGGAAGAGACGGGAAACTAGAGATTAGGAGTGGGAAGGTAATTAAATAATAACACATAATAACTCTTACTTTTTTTGGGTTCTCGCTTAAATTACATGGTTTAGAGTAATTGGGACGATGTGAAACTGCATTATTATGGAGTGTACTCATATATTCTTGGGCTAGCTTTTATTATTCTATGAACTTTATATTTCTTTATTTCATAAACTTTCTTAAGTTACGTTTTAGTGAGGTAGGATTGGGTTATCTTAGGTTTTAGTGAGGTAGGATTGGGTTTTGTTCGGTTGTCAAGATTAAGATAATAACTTCCTGAAATTTTGTAGTAAAAAAATGGGCAATTCGTTTTGCAGTATTTTCCATTTTTTCCATTCTCCTTAACTGTTTTATAATGAAGCGTTCAAAGCGGCAAAATGAGGAACTAAAACCTTAACTTCAAACTTTCTTCTAAAATATGTTCTAATCTACATGTTAGAATGCCTATTTCATTATTATTATATTATCATATAAGAAACGTCTCTTCCAAAAAAAGTCTAGATCAAGGTTTTTCATATTTTCCATATTGCTAGGATTATAAATCATACACCAATCGATTCAGCGTGAAAATATCTTCAAACTCTTGTGGCAGTTTTTCATTTGAGAACTTAGAACCAATATTATAATTCATGAAAATTGAGTCTAATAAAGGTGATAATTTCATTGTCAGAAAAATGACTTGAAATTACTTGTTCTAAAATTTCACTTTTATTTATATTTACCTTCCCTCAATATATACAAATCATACACCATTCGTCTCAGAATGAAATTTGCTATAGCTTCTGGCTATAGTTTTTTGGATAACATGTTTAGAAATAATTTAATATTTCATTGAAGTTTACTCTAATATCGTCAACATTGCCGATCTCAAAAATGACATATTTTAAAAAATTTATTTTTCTTCACATCTCCTTTATTTCTAGAAGTATAAAACATGCACTAATCGATTCTGCGTGAGAATTGCTTTAAACTCCTAGGATAGTGTTTCATTTGAAGACTTAGAACCGATGTTAGAAGTCATAAAAGTTGAATCTAATAACGACGACATTTTCTCTGCCAGAAAAATAACTTGAAATGACTTCTTCCAAAGATCACACTTTCATTTACATTTCTATGTATATAAATCATATATTAATCGATTCAGAATTAAATTTGTCACTAACGAGTGGATCAGCCATTCAGATTAATTGCCTAGAGTAAATATTATTGATTGTTGAAGTTGAGTCCATTTCTGACGATATATATAGAGAGTTTCTGAAGAGAGAAAAAATATTCTAGATTAAATTTGAAACCAAAGATATCTTGGACTTGATTAATAACAACATATAAAAGCATATTTGTAGATAGTATCTTAATTAAAGCGCATACATCACCCCGCATTCGTCAAAAAGCAAACAAAAACAAAGCAATTTGCGGAGTTATGAGGAAAATTAACCTCCTCATCAACGATACAATAGTGCAGAGTAAACAAAGTACCTATCGACGCGTGTGTGGTTTTGATTAGCGTGTACTTATCACTCGAGAGCGCTAAAGCATTGATGTGCGTGCACTGGATGAAATCGAATATAGCCGAATGCAGCGGGGTTTATAACGTTTTTGTTGCTGTTGCAATGCGGTTAAATGAGGCGGGCGCTTTTGGGGGTGCTTGCGTGAAATGCCTGTTAACGACGCTCCTATAGCCTTTCATAACACACGCTTTTCGGTTGTTCTTATAACGCACCACCGGAAATACTACTACTCGAAACGGTTGCCCATTACCACATTTATAGCTGGCGGGGCATATGGGCACAGACCTACAGTGCACTCCGGAATATATCAAGCAATAATGATTTGCGATAGATGCGACGCGACGCCCGACGCTGACATTACATGGCAGCAGTGCTGTTGTGCCACCACTTTGCTGATAAAACTTTTATTTAAATATTTAACGGGTTTTTGATGTCGTTACCCCGGCTTATTCCGGCATTGCTTTTACGAGCTGCATGCACGTTCGAACATACGATTCTGTTGTCACGATATTAAAGTGTCACCTAATTTAAATTTATTTTAATTATATTTATCTATAAGGGTGTGTAGCATACACAAGTATATTTATCTAAAAGAGGAAATTCAATTTCTGAAGTTTATACAAACATATAGTTAAATTAGGTTAAGAGAGAGAGAAGTTTGGGCCGAACAGCGTACTGTTATTAAACTAGGCAACTTCTTGAGCATATATTTGCCTCTTAAGGGAGGAACCGAATTTACCAGTAGAAAGAAAAACGATTTTTTATGTAGTGTTGATCTCTAGTGATCGTAGTCGTTATTTCTTCACATATCAACTCTTAGCAGTAGGCCAGGCAATGTTTTTCGATTTTGCGTACACGATTAAGAAAATTGTGCTGAACCGATTTCGTTCAGTAAAGGCTCGTTTTATAGCTAATTAAATTCTCTAGAATATGACGTTAAATGATTTTTGAAAAAACATATATTTATATGTTTTTTTCTCTATAATATCATGTAATTTTAATTTTAACCCAAAATACTCGACGTCATATTCAAGGCAATTTTATAGACTTTATAAACATATTTTGGTTTTCCATTTTTGATTAAAATTGAGGACACTAAAACGTACGCAGTTCAATAAAAGAGGCAATATTTAAATGCCATCTATTCTTGACTTATTGTTAAATAAAAGGAGCGTAGTAGCCCAGTTGGTAAGATCGCTGCTTATCACGCTGGTGAATCCAGGTTCAAATTCTGGTCGTGATAATAATACCTCCAACCACAACCACATCAACCACATCAAGATCTATGGTTGTCGTTATAGAAGTCTTCTTCACCCTGGGTAAGGCTAGCAACCTACCCAAAGGGAATTAATATGCTCATAGTTACCCAAAAATTGCCCAAAAGTGGTGGAGGTAAAGAAAAGTGGTCCATGAGAATCGAGTATTTCCGAACATTACCGATTTGAATTTGACCTTGGTTGTCTTGTCCCCTTCTTAGGCTACTCACTGCGCTTAAATGAATAAAAAGTATGTTAAAATGAAATAATACTAAGTAACATTCACGTTTTTTTAAACTACTCTATTGTCCCTCGTTGATGAAGTTTATTTATCATCGTTCACATTTCATTGTATTTATTCATTGCTCGCTTTTTTTTCCGAGTGTGTTATATATCGCGTGACAGATTAATGGAACGCATGGGGATAATGCGGTGGTAATGGCCGAACAACCCTCGCGTCTCGTGCGAGTATCTTCGAGGACGGTGGGTACCTCCACTGCGGCGGTAATTACTAATTGAAGTTCTGATATACGCCAGCCGTATTGATAAATCATCGATGAGTCACGCGCCGGCGGGGGCGTTCGTTGGGTGTTGTTGTCTGGCAGCAGCAGTGCTTTTGGTAGCGTTGGCCGACGGCAGCAGGATGAAATGTGCAGAATTAGCCGCGGATTGCGCATCGACGCCGTTGTTGCGTGCGTGCTCGATGGCGGAGTCATTTACTTTAATATACGGAGCATTATTACATCAAACCTGGATTTATTGCGCGTATGTGCGGGCATTATGTGCGTTGTGTTACAATTTTATGAGAAAAACAGCAAAAATGATAACGCTCATTCCATACATATTTGCCATATAACTCTGCGTAAATATTTGATCCGGTTTTATCCTACTTAATTATGCGTCGGATATTAAATTTTTAATTTAATTTTGGGATTGGAATTTTAATGATTTTATGCATTTACTAATTAGTTTGTAATTTATGTAATGAGAAATTGTAATTATTAATGAGCCGAAATTTCTTTAGACTTTACAAAAATGGCAATAATGGTCTTTGTTATCACTGAAATTAGGTTGCGAACATGTTTTTAAGGGATGTTTACGTTTAGATTCTCGAATACACTACTATCATCAAATTGTCATGAAGTATGACTGCAGCGAAGCTGGCTTTGACATATGAATATGAGCAAAGAATCATCAATTTTTCAAAGAATCAGCAATTTTTAGGATGTTAATCACGAATTGCAATAATTAGAAAGAGAAATTGATGAATGCCTCCGACAGGACTTGAACCTGCAATCTCCTTATTTCTTGTGTTCTGCGCTGTGATCCGCTGACTTCTGGTCGCCATCAATATTTGAATTTTGCGCCCTGCGCGCCAAGATATCGAGCCAGGTGGCGACTGTGCAACGCTACTTAACATCCCTTTTTTGGCCTAGCTAAGGGGTGCGCGTCCTCGGCTCAATCTTGTTCTTGTTCGACCGTGGCGCGATTAGGTGGGTAGTAAATTTTGTACGTGTGTTGGATAAATATTTGTTAAATTTACCACCTTGAAGTTGTGAGCCTGTCGGAGGGTCAATGCACCCTGGCTCATAGCCAGGGTGCGTTTAGAGCTCGTGGAGAGATTGGCGAGTGCATATAAAAATCATCTTGAAAGACGCTATAAGCGCGAACATTACGTACGATGTGTTACCCACGACACCACGAAAGCCCACAGTCAGCCGTCGGAAGGCGAGGCGACGCCACCGGTGTGTCGTTCCCCTTAGATATCCAAATCTGCACACCATCAACGATCTATAAATCTCTGCCAAGTGCCCCACAAACATTTTTAAAATTATACGACGTAGGATTAATATAAAAATGACCATTTCACTGAATTATTCCTTAATTTCTACCACTAAATCCACGAAATATATCTAGTCTTTTTGATAAAACTGTAAAACAAACGTAGAACAAGCTGCCGACGTTGAAATATTCATCGAAAAGCATATGGTTTTCTGTAATATTTACGCATTGCTATGTAAACAGTGAGTAGAGACTAGTGTATATGCTACGATTAGGCAAATTTGCGTTATCTGCGCGGATATTATGCTTCCATCTTTGACTCACACATTTAATTTAACATCCGGGCTGCCGGGTAAAGGTGAGATTATTGCTGCCTGGCCGCCTTGCAAAACGAATACGCAATGCAGGAGTTGTGGGAACATTTCTCGCGCCTCCTGCCACTCCTGCTGTGAGACTGCTGCGACTGTGAGCATACTACAAGTGTGTATCTATTCATAACTTCCCATTTCTATTCGGCGAAATTCAGCAATGTAAACAGCTTGTTCTTGTGCATAGTTGAGTGCTTTCCTTACAGCCGCGGCATTAAACTTGACAATGATGTAGTAGCTTTTGTTCTTCCGTTGCTTCCCATGTTTATATTGTCCTCTGTCAGTTTAATATTCAATAAACTTTTCACTTTACCTTTTCGTCTATAATGGCAAAAATCACCACGATTTAGTCGGCGGTTTTTAATCATTAACACTTTTTAAATGTATATAAAAACGTAAAAATTCTAAAACTTCTTCAACTTCAATAAGTTAAGAGTCAAGAAAATATGTATGTTGGGTTGCCTTTGTTAATATTTATATACAAGATAAAAGAATTCAGAATCAGATTTAATCTTTTATCGCAAAAATACATCAAGAGGAAAATATCAATGCAAATGGTAAAATAACCTTTATTGTTTTCATTTTCGTGTTTTTTTTTTGTTGTACTACCCTCGTACAAAATCCTAACAATATGGATTTCATATGAGTTATGTAGACGTAACACAAAAACGCGTATATTTGGAAGAGCAAACATAAACCGAACCAGTAACTTTATATCAATGCGTAAACAATGATGAATAACATGTCATTTGACGTTGGCGGCGTTGTTTTTGTATGGATTTTGTGTCATTGAGTAATTGCTCGTTCTTTCCGAATACATTTCACCTCTTTTGCCAATGATACGCGTGCGTGGACATTACAACCCTGGCATGGGATGCTGTGATGATATTGTTCGCCGTCTGGCTACCATGCTCAACATTAGTGTGTACATTATCGTTGTTCCCTCAAATCAATGCGATGATTTGTTGTTCCAGAAAAAAACGGATGTAAGAACTTTTAATGATTATCATTAATTATGGGATGACAATTTATCAAGTTGTTGATTAACTATAAGCATGAGTAATCATCATCAAACGTTAAAAGTAAAAAATGTCAAAGTATAAGCGGTAAAAGACTGATTTGATACAATTACAAATTTAAGAGATTTAAAAGGATATAATTGGAAAAGCACCACAGTGATATGAGCCCAAAGAAAATTTGAGCCTGAAATAGAATGGAATGGTGCTTGAGAAAGTCGAGTGGTAGGCGGGGTGTGCCCGGATTGGCCGAGAGAAGGTTGAAATAGTAGATAGACTTGGTACAGATAGAAGGTGTGGGAAGTTGGAGGTGTGGACCTCAATCGACGGGTTCTAATATTTGTGTAAATAAAGTTAATCACAATCTATATTCCGACGTGTCAAGTCTTCTCCGCAGCTCGATCACTATTGTCAACGATCGAGTAGTTCGTGTTCTGATAATAAAAGATTCGCATTGATACGCAGGTTGATGTTGCTGATCGCAACAATTAACAATGGATAAAAGATCCATCTTTTATATCGATATAGGCAGGTAGCTGCAAAGTCTTTAAACTCAGGTAAACTGAAAACCGAAAAGACTAAGTCGTAAACCTGTTCTGGGCATGTTTACATCTCGAAATCGGTTACATCGTTGGCGAACTGACTCTTTTAAGGATTGTTGTGTGCATTTATATTGGGGTTGGTATTGCCAGCGCTAAGCGGGCGCATGCTCAGCAACCCCCTGCGACATTGGCGCTTCTTGTCCCTCACATTTTGTAAATAAAGTCAGTTTTAATCCAACATTGCACTGAATAAGTACATTTTATCCTCTTCAATTCCTTAACACCAATTTGCCTTTCAATTTGGTAGAAACGGTGTTAATTCTACATGATGTACTAGAGTAACCATAAAAATGGAAAGCAATTCATCTTATTTAAATGTACCCTGAAAAAAGCTCCTTTTTATTCTTTAAACTAACCACTTAAACAAATGAAAGTCCATCAAAACTTGAATCATTAAATATAAATATATATTAATAAAGAACGTTTTTTAAGGAACATTTACATGTTTAATTACTCTAATGTAAGTACTTTTATATTCACTTATTTTTGCGCGAGTTGTTTTTTGAGAAAACTTTGTACAAAACACGAATGAAAATTCCACATTAATAATGAAGAAATGATTTAGCAGAAAAACGAATGGAGCCGAAAACAAAATGAATTGAATGAGCGTAATGCATTCAGAAAGTAAGCAACCGAAGTAAATTTGTCTCCCTAGAGTGATACTTTCGGCATGTTTTGTTCCAGGTTCCGCGGTTTGGAGTCACCGACTTACATCTTTTACATTCGCAAGCGAAGCGACGCAAAGAAAAAGGGGTTACAGCAAAACAAATTCATGCCTGCCATGAACGAGTTGAGCAAGGAACGAGCAAATTTCGGTGGAGGACAAGAAGGCAGGAGGAAAAAATTTACTGCGCGGACCGCGCTCGAAACGACGGAGGGCAAAGCCAAGATATATATGTTGTGAATATTGTATGAATAATAAAAGAGTGTAGACGCGGTTCTGGGGGGAAATAAGGAGTGACTTTTATGTTAAAATGTTTCATCTATACTGAATAATAAATAAGGTTTTGTTTTCCCGTGGGTCATCTTTACCGTCGCGTCGGCGAGTAGTGAAGCACTTGTGACGATTCAAAGGGCATCTTCTCAGAGGGGCCCGCTGTTATAATAACAATACGAGTGTGCGAGTCGGCGAGTCTGGAAGTGTAAGACCAAGAGATGGTTGGAGGGAAGGCCAGTTCTGCTCTTCTTAGCCCGGATGTGGAAAATGGTTCCGTGAAAGTCGCACAAGTGACCTCAGTTGCCCCGGCTCACACGCTCTTTTCTTATGTTCTTCCCTGCGTTCGGTACATGAAAATCGAAGGAGCAAAACAACCCTCACTACTCTTGATTTTACGCTGCGCGAAGCTTTAAAATGCGTCCCTCGACGTCCCCGAAGACACTCGAGGCGTGCGACTCTTTGATATACATGGTCCTGCATACATTGCGTTATATTTATTTCGCGCAGCAAGTTTACGAGTGCAAACCGTACGTTGGTGGCGGTGACGATGGCGAGTGCATTTCTAGGTCATGATTTTAATAAGTTATGAGTGGTAAAATATCAAATGAGAGATGATAGTGACAGCAGTTCCCGGATCGAGTGGCGAAGAAAGAAAATTAAGGTGAGAGTGAGGTGCCCGAGGAAAAGTACGAAGAAGATCGGCACTTATAACTATAAGCCGTCAATGTTACTTTGCCAAGACTGCCAACATCACTCCAAAGTTACTTCATATAATCGCATCTCGCATTTCACCCTCTATACACACTCAATATCCCGTCAATCCCCATGCGGCAAAGCTAGCTCGTCTTCTTTAATATAATATTACATTTCACACTTTCAGTGTTGGCCCATCGGCAAGGCTGATAAAATTAGTTTATCTAATATTGACAACAAAGCAAAGTATTGCCTTACAACTTTGTGGGTCTTTTGTTTGTGTTTATTTTATAAGGCATTAGATAATAACACTATATTGGAGGGAAACTTGAAATATTTAATGAGATTACTAAATGTAAAGATATTGAAATATCATATTACTTTTATCTCCTAGTTTTCTTCTCGTAAAATGTTGTTCAGAACCGCGAAATTACCCAAGGCCACGCTCAACCAAGGTAGGGTTGGAACAGAAGAAAGGCGGACTCAAAAGAGCACGGTCGCCACCGAGTTCCACGCTGGGAGACTCGAAAAATGATACAAAAGTATCAAACAAACAAATGCAGGGCTGGACTACCCGTCCAATGTGTAAGTCGAGGAAGAAGTTGTTGACGCCGCAAAGTTTGGGTAATAACTGAATTTTTATTTTCAAAAATCCTAAAACTAAACATATACAAACTCCCACGAACTTCCCACCATGAGAAATTCCACCAACAAATCGGCGTGGAGACTAAAATAAGCACACCCCCATTCAATTGGGATGCACCACTGGTGCATCTCTTTTCCGCACGCAATTCATGATGGTCCACTTCTTATCCACGTCTGTAGACCACCTGCGAGCAAGCTGGTGCGCCTAAAATGTCAGCCAGCGTCGCTTTCATCCCCAAGATTTATTGCTCTCAGTCGGACTCGTCTCGTCCGAGCCAAATTTATGCGTCTAACGGCTGAGTTTCCAAAATCTTTGGCGTCAACCGTTGCTAATCTATTGAAATCAATAACACTAGAAATTGTCAGGTCAACATTGGGCATCTGGCTCCACACACCGGATACCTTTTCCTTTATGCCTTTTTTATTACCCATTAGTCTCACCGTTTTCAACAAATGTTGTTTTTTTTGAAAATGACTAATGGTCAGAAAGAGGCAAAATTTAATTAATCTAAGAAATCTGTATGGAACGATTAATTCCAGTTAAAGTCCAGATAAGGAATCCCCAAGCTTTTCAGCCCGCGGTGCAGTTATAAATTTAGTATTTTGAATCAATTTCCGGTGCCCCTAGGAATAGTTTTTTTTTCTCCAAAGAGAAGGAAGTTAATTTTATCATCAAGATTGACCTTCACTGCGTCCTGCTGTCTTCTTTACATTGCCCCAGAGCGCTGCGAGGCACAGTTTGAGAACTCCGGGTCTAGATGTAAAGCTACACTTAATATTTTAATTTAATTAATATTTTAAGATTGCCAACCATTGTTCTATGCACAACTCAATGCACTTAACATGTATTCTCTACATGTATTCATTAATTGAGAGAAAATTATACTGTCCCCGGTCGGAGTTAAACCGACAACCTCCTCATGACAAGTACAGCTCGTAAGAAGTAGTGACTTAATGAACACAGTTATGTAAGAGTTGGTAACGAACAATGCTGGAATTTGCAAATCCGGTCGGACTCATTATCATTTTCCTCTTTTCTGTGTTTCTTTTATTCTTCTACTTCTTGTATTTATCTACTATTCAACCTTCAATCGAGAGACAACAAACCTCATTATTTCTCTGTGTAATTATTAAACCATTTTACAAGTTAATTATACTTTTGAAGCGATTTGAAGAGATTTGAGGAATGAAGATAAACGTTTAATAGCGAGGACAAGGTGCGGATGCGAGGAAAAAGGAAGGAAAACATGGATGCCAGATGAATATAGAAGGTGTGCGATGTGCAATAGGGGGTGGGACACATGGGACCATTTGATGAGCGAATGCAAACGAATAGAGGTGTTGGAAAAAAGAGAAGGAAAGGACTCAAGGGCACTGGCAGAATTGTTGTGTGAGGCAGGGAAAGGGATAGATTGGATTGAATACGGTGGGCGTTAGGGGAGAAGGAAAGAAGGAGGCGTGCAGTGTAGAGCAAGCGTGTGCATATTGCAATTGTTGTTTTTTCATTTTTTTTGTATATTTAATTTTAAGTTAAGATTTGATGCTAATGTTTAAGAAGGAGAAGGAGTATGTCAATAATATGCCAAATAAAGGTTCGGTTCTATATATATATGAGTGACTTTTGGCGACGTATATCTCAGAAACTATCCATTCGATTTTAACTTTCCTTGATTTAAAAATGTGTGTTTTGTTTCAGCTTGAAAGATAGGCTATTTTATTTTTACTGCTTTTCAGTTTACGCTTTGCGTTAGCAAAAGCACACTCGTCTTCTTTTAAATTTAAATTTCATACCCACTCTATAACTTCACATCATCCAAATATTTACAGCTGAAAAGTCAAATCCACAACTTTCCATGCCATCCATTCAGTTTGTAGCAACAACAGACAGCAACTATCAAACATACTCATATGAACAAATAGTTATTTAATGATGAAAACTAACTCTGGGTGCAGTGAAAAAGTGACGGAAACAAATTCATCTGTTCGTGCGGTAATGGAACCGCAGTGGCGCGCCGCCTCCGGCTGGCTGGTATCTGTGTAAATGTGTAAAATCCACACCATCAGACCACAGACGCGAAACCCCTTCAGTCGCTTTGTATTACTCCACTTTTATCATTCTGCAATGCACCAAACTTTCACAGCACTCCACCTCATCGTTTCAATGAATTAAATGCTAATTAATTTAATTTCCGACGAAAGTCTGCCGGCACGGCAGCGTCGACGAGATGGAGAAAGTTGAATACATTTTCCGCGCGCGTGTTTACAGCCATCGCGTGGCGTTTATCAACATCCAGCGACACATGTATACACGGGAACACTGGAATACAGGAAAACGGGTTTTCCGGATTCACTCGGCTGGTAGTACTTATGCCGATTTTCACTTTACAATTAAAATTGTGCGCAAACATTTTGGCAACGTGCCTGCAACATTTCTAAATGCTCATTGCGTATTGCAAAATGAGACTTTTATACAGTTATGCACGTATGCAAATTATTCGTTCCAAGTTTTAACTTTCCACATTATATTGGATTTTTCATTGTCATTTTCATACTTTTCGTCGTTTTTTTAAACTTAATTTGGAAATAAATAATTTGTAAAATAAAATTACTATATCAATCACCACCGTTTCACTCTCTGAACTGGTGAATGCGAGTCGAATTTAGGCGGCGTATAACTCGAAAACTAAATATGCGATTTTAAATTTTTCCTCTTTCTAATG
>WSZQ02128854.1:21275-40392 GCA_019419845.2 Weissflogia rhopalogaster
TCAAGTTTGATCTATTTTATTAGGTTTACCATTTTCCACAGCGTTTCATAAAAAATAAAGTGGTTTTGTGCCCATTGCACACTGTACTTTTTTAAATTATTAAATGTTATTGATAAAAATGTTAAAAATTTAATGTTAAAAATTAGGATGAAAGATATTTTATTTAATGGAAATCTTTGAATTTTAGATGTTAATTTAAAGCATAAACCAACATTTTTTCACATTAAATATTGGATATTTAACAATAAGTTATGCCATATTTATAACGCCTCGTTTTTATTCTTAAGTTTCAACGGAAACAAAAAACTGAAACGTTTTTGCAAAGTCTGTAAAATTTACTTGAACATGACGTCGATCATTTTTAAGAAAAATAAAAAAATTGTAAGTTTTTATACAGTTTTATATTTAAGATGCGTTTATCATATCAAAATTCCACTTAAAAAATACAAATAAAATATGTAAATATATATTATTCAAAAAATAATTGATGTCATAATAAATAATTCATATTATTTAGCTAAATCGGTTCAGCAGAATTCTGACAATCGTGAATGCAAAATCAACGCGTCGTTACGAGAAATACTCGCTTAAAGTTTGGTAAACATAAGACTATAAATTCCCAATTACGATTTAAGGGCTATAACATCCCAAATTCTATAGCTATCAACTTGAAATTCAGGGAATATTCTTGAATAGCTTAGCTATTAATGAGAGTAATTAACAAATCTAATTTTTAACATGACATCAGTCATATTTCGTTTAAAAATGAAGAAAAAAAGATGACTAAAAATAAATATTTTCAACTAATGTACAGTTTTTTCACCTCTATGTGGTCGGAATCACGTTATATCATATTGAAAGATATGGTGAACGTTTAAAAAGTTATGTGAATGATTCATACGTAAAATGATTGAGAGGTAAATTTTTTAAATTAACGAAATTCTCGTATATTTTAGACCAAACTTACTTATACTTAGTTTAAACAGTAAACATATTAAAATAATGCAGAAATTTTAATAATTCAAGGATTGCCACTTTTACTTGTCTATCTCTCTGTTCAAGAACACAAATTACTGAAATTTAAATCAACAAAAAGCAGGTAATAAAAGATGTAAATGGAACTTTTGGTGAACTTACCTAGAAATAGCTGAAAACCAACATTTGGCAAACTGTCCAATTCAAAATCGAAAACAAGCCGAGGTGGCGAATGTTTGATGTCTGTATCCCTTAAATAATGCAACAAGCAAGCCGGCGTTATTAGTATGTGTCGGAGGACGCGCGAAAAAAGATTCGCGCAGGGGCACGAAAGTTCGAAACAGCGCGCCGATAAATACGCGTGGCGCAGAAGAGGCGTGCCGCCTCTGAAACGCGCGTGCTTCCCGCTTTCCCGATCAGACACAACTTGCGCCCCGCGCGTCAAACGTTGTTGCGTGGGTGGTGAACGCTTTGCGTCCTGCTAGTGTTGGCGTGAAACTGGCAGGAGTGTGCAGACACTCCGTCTGGCAAAGCGGCACGTCGGTCGCACACGCCCCCTCCAGATATGCGAGATGCTGTGTGCCGTTCGGGGGTGGTGGCGGCGGCGGCGATGGTGGCTCCCGATGTCCCGGACCTGCCATACATACATTACGCACGTCGTTCGATGCCGCAGCAATCGGCAGGAGGAAAACTACATGCCTGCCGCACCTGCTCATGCATAAGAAACTGATATTACGGACGCGGGCGCGTTGCGAAATCAACAATCTAAATATGTGATACACCCACACCAGGTTTCGATATATATTCCTGCTGCCAATACTTATTCGTGGCGCTCATATGCCGATAAGGATGTAAATTTTGAGAGGTTGATTTAATTCATATTCAAAAGTGGTTGATATTATATATTCTAATAGTAAATGAATAGTTTTTTATAGTAAATATAATAAATATGGAAATATTCACTTCAATTTCCAAAGATGATTTTTTGAATTGAAAACGTTGAACAAAGCAAGAAATTGATAGTTTTTTTGAACTCTTAGAACCAAGGAATTTATTGCAAATTTGAGAGCTAGTACTTTGGAATATTTTTTCCTACTATCATACAGTCTTATTTGAACGACCCCATACTAGCTAGCATTGACATATCAAAGAAGAACATGTAATCATTTACCCCCCGACCGGGTTCGAACCGGCGACCTTGTGCGCTACCAACTGCGCGCTGGGCCGAGTCGCGAACCAACGTCAGCAGCCCTTTTTTGTGACGCAGTGAACGCACATGGTCAAATCGTCGGTATTAACCACAACTTATTAAGGGGACGTTTCTGAGTGGCAGCCTTGTTGTGAAGCGCGGTGAACGCGCTGGGTCCACATACAGATGAACACTCTCTCTCTCTCCGGTTCGAGAAATACTTCTTACTTTAATAAAGGCAATTTACATAAAATACATACATATGCAAAAAGGCGGTTATGGTTCTTAAAATAAATATTTGTTAATAACCGACCCGGAAAACAAGATGGAAATCTTATTTGTGCTCCCTTGAGTTATTCAGTTGAGAAATCTGCTGTTTTAATTTTATTTGTCTACTTATGAATTAATAATATTCTATGAATATTTATTTCCTTATGTGCGTTTGTAATGAAAATGTTAATCAATCTTTAATTAACTAATACATATCTCAAATTCAAAATGCTAAATATGTTATTATCTCATGTTTTCCGATCAATTGTTACAAATCAAAGTAATAGAATGCAGTTCTAAATATTTTGTAAACAGACCCAGTTTCCTCAAGAATTTTGTCAATTTCCTCGTAGCTTTTTAATCATTTCATTAAAATTTAATGCGCATAATCAAACAAATGATTAAACTCAAAAACTTATTAATTAACAAATTGTGAATCTCAGTGTCATGCGAGTCATAATGTATATATTTATACGTTTATGTATAAAATATTTATAATGTTATAACATGACATCTTTGATTATCTCTATGAACTACTATATTCCCAAAATATACTCGTTTATTCCCTATTATTCCTACTTATGAATTAATAATATTCTATGAATATTTATTTCCTTATGAGCGTTTGTAATGAAAACGTTAATCAAACTTTAATTAACTAATAAATATCTCAAATTCAATATGCTAAATATGTTATTATATCATGTATTTCCGATCAATTGTTACAAATCAAAGTAATAGAATGTCCCTTGTATTTGCAACATTTTATCAAAAGGAGTGAAAAACCCTGCGTAAAAGTAACAAAGTCCACAAGGTTCGGAGTTGGATTCTCGGTGGGCATGCGTAGTACTGTGAATTCTTCTTCTTATCAATAGTGTTAGGCTCTAAAATGACTAATTATATGGAAAAGGGATTGAATAGAGCCAATAATTATAAATATGGAAATATTCAGTAGTCAATGCTCGGTAAATAAGAAAAAACGGATTCCTTTAGAGCAGTGGTTCACAAAAAAGGGTCGGCGAACCTTTAGGCGTCGTTCACACCAGCGACTTCGGCTTCGGACTACTATGCCTACTCTTGTTTAACAAATGTAGTTAAAAAGAGATAGTGTTGCTAGTTTGCTCAAAGCCAATGTAATTAAACTGGACGGAATTCACGAACTTTTACAAGCGTCTCGAAGAAAGTCAAGTGGTTCTGTTATATTCTTTGTTGGCTTTGTTCCTTTGTTGGTTCGGGAGAATGCGCACCACCCGAATGATGTCGCTTCGAGGATGGTGTAACGCGGTTTATAAGGCCGCGGAGAAACAAACTGTATGAGGGAGAAATTGAACTCTGAGGTTTTTAGGCTCTTTGATAAGATACAAGTGACTCGACTCAAGGCTGATTTGAATCTGCTTATTTCATAGTATAGTTGCGGTATTTATACAAAAATTCTAACACTAATTAGGGCTAAAGGACAGCGCATGGCCAGCGCTTGGCCAGAGCATGACACGTTATTAGTTTTCGCATTAATACATTACCTTTGCCCATGTCTAATGATCATTATCGTCTAAGTAACTAAGATATGCGCTAACGGCCATGTTCGAAATGTGTTTGAACAACAACCATAGATAAAAGCGCTGGTTCAACTGCACCTTCAATTGTATCCACGTTTAAATAGTAACTTTTTTACCTAATAATTAAAAAGATATGTGAACTTGATTTCATGAATAATAATACAAAAGCTCTCAATTATGTCAGTAACTTTCGAAAAATCTCAGCATCAAAAGTGGGGTTGTCACTAATGTTGGGTTGTCATTAATATTAATCTTTTTTCGAATATACATTTCGGAAATAATAATCAATTAGGGAACTATAATTTTTCTTCTAAAATGGGTTCCAAGACTGAGAGTGAGGAGTATGTACCACCTCCAATGTCACCACCAGCAACGCAGCCAAAGCAAAATTTGAGTGGCAAAGCTCGATTTCGAGCTCTTGTCCGTTTCATTATCAACTCACCATGGATTCGTTTTTATCCTGATATCTTCGGAAAAATGATGCACAAAAAGAAATACTCCATGCAATTGGACCTAAATGTGTTTTATTCATGACAACAAAATTAAATCATTTCTGATAACATCCTTCTGCTTAGGAGAAATTCACTCTTTTTCGGTCACCGGAGACTCGTACAACGGAAGAGAAGGAATATATTTATAATGCCATTTCCCATTTCAAATTTTATCGGAAACATACCAAGGTATGTCTGCTTTTTAATATTATTTTGCTTTTTTGTGTATTCTACAGCCATATTTATCACATTTTCTTAGGAACTCAAACATCTTCTGATAGAAAACAGCCAATTGGTGGGATATGGACCCAACAGGACAATTGTTCGTGCCGGTCACTATGCAACAGCTATATACTTTATCATAAGTGGTGATCTGAATCTGATTGAGCAGAGGTACGACGAATATTTGAAAGAAACTGTGGATACTGTAATAGATTCCTTGGTGGCTGGTGATACCTTCGGGGAACTTTGCTTGAATTTTGATTTGCCACGTTTAGAAACAATTGTTTCCACGAGTAAATTCAACATATACGTTTACTACCAACGATTATGTATGAAATTAATGAAAATTATGTTTCCCGTTTCAGCATCAGTTGAATTTTTAATAATCAGACGGGAAATATTCGATGTGGAAATTAAAGATCTCCTAATGGAGGAACAAGCTCGAATTCACGCTGAAATGTGTAAATTTAGTTACTTTTCCGATTGGGACAAGCTGCGCATTGGAGAGTGCTGCATGCAATCATGTCTCGCCGATTTCAAGCCGGGCGAAATAATTCTCGGGGATGGCATAGGTCGATCCACATTCGTTCATTTTGTCACCAAAGGTCGTTGTGCGTTGATAGAAGAATTGCATCTGGCTAAAGAACTATGCGAAAAATTTGCGCGTCAGGGTTTTAATAGATACTCACGAATGCCAAGTAATGCCAGTTTCCTATCACATCGTATGAGAAGGGTAGTTCCAAGCACCGCGAGTATGTCTATTGTAGAGAGTTCTTCATCAACACACTCAGAGTATGTCTCCTCAAAGCACTACTAACGATTTACTAACTAGAATTGCGTGATTTAGGAGCGAGAATATCCAACAATTTGTAACTGGTTTGTTTGATGGTACACGCAGACAAACGACGGTACAAAAATCGTACCGCGAAAGTGTACGTTCGGATAAATCGGAATCACCGTCTGCAACTACGACTGAATCTCAGTTTGAAAAGAAGACATATGACTATGTGACGACATTCGCACAGGTGTGTCTCTTCGATAAAATGGCCTGTTTCTCAGTAGGTGAGTCTATGAAGAATCGTCGAGTCATTGCTGAGGAAGCTTGTACGTGCTTGCTCATACCTGCTAGCCTACTGATGGGGTCTAGTGGTGTATGGATCCAAGTTAAAAAGTATATTTTGCTGCATGTTCCTGATACGTACAGTGTAATGAAAACAATTATACGTAAACGACAAATGCGAGCTTATAGCTCCATGTATGTATATCCACTTTTAATGAAAAACAACCAAAATTCGACTGCTAATATCCCGTACAGTATACGAATACGCGAGGATTTGGACTACCGACCTGAAGCAATAGGCCCCTTAAGCCGTGCCGAGGTTCGAAAATCACCTTACAAAAAGTCTAAATCTAAATAAAAATTTCTTGTGTGTTTTTCTTTAATTTTAGTCTTAGTGAGTTTATTTTCTAATAGTATATAACAATACAAGGGTGGAAACGTTGATTTTGGGCACGGTGCTGTTAGAGATACGATCGTAGAGAGTACCGCTGATAGCAAGAGCACTGATAGCCGACAAAATAAACGTGTTCAAGAAGTCAATATTCGATAATGTTCCATTATTACTTTATGAAAAACAGATAATTCCTACAATATGAAATTTGTATCCACTTGTCTTTGTAACAAAAATTTACAAAAAAATCAAGGAGTTGTTGGTAAAATCAATGATAAATTAAAATTAAATAGAATCTGATGAAATTATATTTACATGATATATATATACTTTACAAACAAGTTTGACACATTTTGTTACCAATTCCATATAACGTTTGTAAACCGCAAAATCATACTTACACCATTTAACGCACACCATGATCCAACCAAACAAACATAATCAAATATGCATACATCCGCGTAAAACCACGAACAGCATCCATTCTCATACAGTTTATATAGAAAATGCTTTCGACATATTGACCGATAATGTATGCATGTGTTTCATACAGCAGGCAGCGCAGCAGAAACGAATAATTCCACAGCCTGCACGACGACCAAAGAAACAAAAACTCTGGCCCTCAAAAAGAATGTAAAAAAAAAACAAAGAAACTAAACCCAACCAAGAAAAGTTCTCGTCTAAATCGTGTGCATCATTCAAGAAACAATCAAATACAATTCATACTTTATCATTAAATACGTTTCAACAAGCAATAGTTTATATGAATATTTTCTACTTACAATTCATTTCTTTGTTTTAAATTTAATTTTAGCAAATATTTAAAAATAATATATTCCCAATTTCTTAGTATATTAGTGTTTCTCGTTTGTTTGTTTTTGTGTATCATTGTTTTTTTTTCCATTTTGTATCAATCCTTATCATCATCTCATCTAACATGCCTAGTAACCAGCTTCGTATACAACATTTACCTGTGAAATTCCCTATCGCAATGACATTCTTTCCATACCGAATGAATAGCTCACAATAAATATCAAAACCACATCGCTAATCAAGGATTCTACATTATATACAATTAACAGTAATATTAAAACATTAGTGCTTTCCCATTAGATTAAATCGTTGGCTATGTAATAGTATTGAAAGAAAAGCTCCAAACACAAACACATCCTCAGCATCAAAAACAAAAATATTCCAACAACGTCCTCCTCTTCTTACAACTTTACAATTACGCAATTTAACCCAAAGTATGTAATAATCCGTATGGTGACCCCTTGTTGCTTTAATTAATCTCAACATTTCACTACTACAAATTAGATTTTTCTATATATCTTCGAGTATGAATTTTTTTGGTTAAGAAAAACAGCATATTGGGAAGTGTGATAGTTCCAGATGTTCATCATTTACGTTATTATAGATTATTTGACCCATTGCTACTGAATTATTTAACTTTTCGGCAATTGCAGGTAATGTCCTCTTTTGGTGATCATAGAAATATGTTTCTGTTGTTCATTTTGTAGGTTATATAACCTTAAATTGAATTATTTTCAAGCAGAATTAACAATCTCGAAAACTATCAAACTTCGGATTTTGTTTCAACTTTCCAAGTTAAGAAAAAGAATGCAATGAGAAAGTGTGATAGTTCGAGATATTCATGCATTTTGAACTAGTCATAAAGAGTTGTAACTTTTCTTTGTTTTCTTTCCATGCCGGTTATTGCAGGTTATGTCCTCTATGGAAACCCATAGGAATATGTCCCTTTTGTTAATATTGTAGGTTATATAACCCTAAATAGTTATTTTCAAATAAACGCTAAATATCCCGAAAACTATCCACCTTTCTAAGAAATATACGTAGATTAGTTAGTAGTTATTCCACGCTATTTGAAAAAATCTAAACATTTGACCACAGCAAATGATAATGATACATTCCAGAATTACCTATTTATCTAACTAACGTGTGAGAAAGAGCGGGAGTTCGTGATATTCATAGTTTTTGTGGTTAGTAGAGGCCAATTACCCGATATTTACGAAACAATTAGTTTCAGAACGCTGAATATCTCGTAAACTATAACACTTTCGATCAAAAAAGTTTTAAAAAAATATGTAGACCTATGTTGTTTCGATTAATCTCAACATTTGATCACAAAAGATAACTTATAGACTTGATTATTTCTCTAACCTGCGAGTATGTAATTTTTCTAACCTTCAAATTGCATAACCAAAAAAAAAAACATTTAGTACATCTCCCGTTCTCATGAGGCACCGTAGATACTTTGAGCGCAATTACAATTGTTTTGTGCACCGCTACAACTACGAAACGTCATATACAAGAGCATACAAAATATCACAAACTATTTACATAATATTCAGCGACAACAGCTCGTTCGATAAACAATAATTGAACAACTGAAGCCGTTTGCCGTTCAAACGCTGTAACGCCTCATCCTTGGTTGCGTAGAAACAAACAAAAAAACATCATTGACAGCGTATGCATTTTTACCTAGCTATGAATTGTAAGTACACGTTACAAACTCTTCTTACTCATATGCTTTCCTCCTATCTTCTTCGAATGCAGTTTGATTTTGGTACTTTCGGTACGAAAAACAGATCCCTAAAAATTGTAACTAAATAAAGGCAGGCGCAAAACATGATCATCACTGATGGATGGGCGCAATGCCGCTATACATGCTGCCGCTCGTGTGCGCCGAACTGCCCAGCGTGGAAGACAACGTATCCTGGAAGCTGAACTGCGGGAAGTACGGCTCCTCCTGGATGGCGCGCAACGGCGTCACGTCCGGCGGCGTCAGTTCGACGCTCTCGCCCGTGAACTCCGAGTCGAAGTAGCGCGTGTCTGTTTCGCTCGTCACCTGAGGCAAATACGGTGGAGGAATCTGAATAGAACAAAGCAGACATGAAACAAAAATTAAGACTTAGAGAATAAGAATATAAAAGGCAATACGTACTCGTTTAGCTACCAAATCATTCCAGTTTATACTGTTGAAAAATGGGTGTACCATAATCTCCTGCGCATCGTCAGGACCACCGCCTAGTCGTTGTGCTGGATCTTTGACTAACAGTCGCGAGAGTAGGTCTTTTGCATTGATACTGATTGCTTTCGGGAACTTTACATCACCTACTATAATTAACGTAAATAGAATATCGTGGTCCTTATTGTAAAAAGGCAATCTTCCGATCATCTGCAAAGAGAAGGGAAGTTGAAATATAATAGTTTGCTTAATGTTAATGATGCTAATTATTAAAATGAAATCATTTTCATAAAAAAAACTATTATTCAAGTAGCAATATAATTATTTTGAATTTAAATTTCGCGGTTATTCAATCAATCAATCAATCGTCAATCATCGAAATATTCCGGAAAAATTCGTTTATCTGTTTGAGTTTTTTGGTTTACCTATAGTAAAATTTCACTTAATCTAGTTGTTTTTAGGTTTAGTCTATGACATATTGCAGTTAATGAAAAGAAGTCACATTCAATTTCAAATAATTAAATTTTCGAATATTTGTATCACCATAACAATTTTGAATTTAAATTTTGCGGTCACTAGGAATCAGTCGGCAATCATCGTCATATTTCGATGCCAAAAAATAAAATTTCTCCCAAAGCTTTTTTTTGTAAAAACCAGGAATTTAATAGGTCAACTTTTCAAATCTTTGAATCAATGTTAGAATAATTTAAAAAATAAACTTACCATTTCATACATAACTACACCAATCCCCCACCAATCAACAGCTCGCCCATAATCATTATCCTCCAAGACTTCGGGCGCCAAATACTCGGGTGTTCCACAGAACGTCCTCGTCGTCCTTCCATACGTAATATCCTCCTTACACAGCCCAAAGTCCGTGATTTTAATATGCCCATCCTTGTCGAGCAACAGGTTTTCCAATTTCAAATCACGATAAATAATGCCCTGCGAGTGTAGGTAGCCAAGCGCCGAAATAATTTCGGCACCGTAAAATCGCGTCCGCTCCTCGTCAAAAACGCGCTTCCGTGACAAGTGGAAAAACAGCTCGCCACCATTCACATATTCCATGACAAAACACAGTCGGTCGTTCGTCTGGAAAGAGTAGCGCAGCGATGTGAGAAACGGATGATTCGTCGTCTTCAGCACGCGGTTCTCAGTCTCGGTGTGGGCAACTTCGTCCTTCTGAATGATCACCTCCTTTTTCAGGATCTTGATCGCGTATAACCTGCCTGTGGCTTTTTCGCGGCATAGAATCACCTTGCCAAACGTGCCTTTGCCGAGTACTTTTAAAAACTCGAAGCTCTCCAGAGTTACCTTCTTCTTGCCGGTCGACTTCGAGATCGACGTGCCTTGAATGGAAAAGCGCTTTGACAATTCCTCGCTGCCTTCGACGCACATTTCCACGTCGTTGTCTTCGTCCACACAGCTGCCTGATACACTTTTTATCGCTGTTACCCATTCATCGCTAGAAATATTTAATCGTTTTTTTAATTTTATTGTATTGATTTCCTGTAAAAAAGGTCCAGTCTTCAATTTTTGGATTACTCATTAAATTAATTTTACAGAAAAAAAAAAGAAATAGTTTCATCAATTTAACTACCTATAATTTACATTTCGTTGTTAAAAAGACGGAAATCATCGATATATTCCTAAGAAGTCCGATTGTCTTCGTTGTTTAGGTTTCCTATAGTGAAATTGTTCATCACCTTAACGTATTTTCGTCTAAGTTTGAGGTGTAAACAAGAAATTTAATAGTTGACACAATGCTATTATGCAGGTAATGATAATTCAGCACTTTTAATTTAGAATAACTAACTTAATGTTAATAGTTAGAAACGTTAAGTCACTTAATACTTTAGATGTTTTACTTGTTTATTTAAATTTCGTACAATACGTATTTCGTATTTTTTTCACTGGGTAGATAGAATTTGAAAGAACAAAATTAAATTAAAAACACTCAAACAAATATTCCCTACTGAACCCAAAGAAACAAAAATAGAACATATTTATATAAAAATTCCCTATTTAGACACTCTCACAGATAAAATTAGTAATAAATTAAAACGCCACAACTTTCGCGTAGGGATCTATAATCAAAACACTCTGAGAAATCTTTGGAACAACAAATTAAAATCAATAAATGATCGTCTAAACGATTCAAGCATATATAAGATTAATTGTAATGTAAAAAATTACATATAGGACAAACAGGTAGAAGCTTCAACATTAGATTTAAGGAACATCTGAGAATTTCCAACACTTCAGGAAATTTCCTGCACTCTGCCTTAACCGAACATCTTACAACATCTAGACAACAGTGCGACATCTAAAAATGTGCAAATCTTCCGTATTGGAAGCAATCTACATAAAAAGAGCCATAAAGGACAATGCTGAACATGTTCTTAACGATCAGTTACATTTACTTATCAACACCCCTCTAACGCGAATACCTGATACCTGCGTCTGTATAAATACCACTTTGTACTTTTTTAACATTCAGTACCTGATGATGCCGCATAGGCGAAATACGTATTGTACGAAATTTAAATAAACAAGTAAAACATCTAAAGTATTTAGCGACTTAACGTTTCTAATTATTATAAACATGTTTTATCAACACAGAAGACTCCATTAACTATATTAACTTAATGTTTTTGAAGATTTATATAAATAAAACTATTTTGAATTTAAATTTGGGGGGTTTCTAGTTAACAGTTGTCTATCATCGACATATTACGATAGCCGGCGAGACTGTGAGTTGTTTGGGTTGCCTATAAAAGAATATCACCTAACCTCATTTAAATTCTCTGCAAGAATTTATTAGCCCTAAAGCGACAAAAATACTTGATTAAAAGCGAGATATCGTGAGAATACGTTCCAGAATTGCCTGGAATGCATTAATATTTATAATTATAACAAAATTAAACATTTCCTAACCTCTTTTGAGGGATTTAAACCCATTTTTAGGCAAAAAGAAAGTGAGGGTAAAAAATACTTTAAGCTTACCGAATTATAGCCGATTCAACATGAAACATACGCTCTATCACAGATGTTAACTGCAAACCACGAATGAGGAACGTAAACGGTTTTGGCTGATCTCTCGTCATAATCTGACATTCTCGCACTGTGAAATTATTGTAGGGCTCTGGAAGCGGTTGATTCACATCGGGTTGATTCTTGTAGCCCTTCAACGAGCCATCATTGAAAAGCATAAAATACCTGCGAGCAGATCAGCAAAACCGAATAAGTGTTATCAGACATGTGACTGTGATTACAAACAACAAACTCAACGAGATTGCAAGATAAACGAAATTACACGTTCCAAAAATTATTTCTCTAACGTACCTAGGCCGCCAATTTTTGATGTGTTCGCCGCGTTTGAATAACCATCCCTCTTTGACGACAATACCCCTCGCTCGGGGTCTTGTAAACATACCCTGATACTCCTCGGCGATCATCTTGGCGACGCTGAAAGCAAGAAATTGTTTTTGCACGGTATTTAGACGATCCGGCAAACAGCAACAAAACAGCGACGCTGGCGATAACCACCAGCGCACAGATGCGTCGCCGGAATCAAAACATCGGCATGCTTGATAATTGTCCCAATCACAGCAGCACACATAACATGTTTACATGGAAATTGCGCGAGTGAAATTATAGCTAGCTGCAGTGTGTTTGTTTGTGTGTGTATGCGTGTGGCGCCTGTCGCGAAAACGGATCCTGCGTCACACGCTTGGTGCGTGCTCGCGGCACGAACGTGTGTTTGGCATCCTGCAGAAGGTGTAACGCGTCGAAAATAAAACCTGCGAATCGTCTAGACTGGTCTAGACCTCTGCAATGCATCTCGCCTAGATTACGCTTAACTTTTATCATCAAAACAACCCAACGCCGCCCCACTAACCTTTTCCTGCTGTGTATGCGTGTGAATTATTCAATCTGTGACTGACACAGACACAGCAGGCAGGCAGCATACTTTTGCGTCGCGTGGAAATGAAAAACATACGCTAGATGAAAATCGGAACGTGTTACGCACTTTTTATAAATAGGAATATACAATGAATGCACGTACTATTTACTTACTTACTAGGTACTTACATGAATCGTACGCGAGCGTGTTGTATCCTGTTTGTCGTTCAGTAGTCAACGTTTTCTTAGCCACACTTTGGTGTCGTTCAGCAGGCGGGCGTCGCAATATGCCACACAACACGCGTGCGAAAAACTATCGCGACGACGGCGGCAGGCGGCGGCCTTCACTGGACATTATACGTTTGTTGCTCGCCTGCGAAATCCGTTGAGCCTGGAAGTATTTCCTGTATGGACTGGAGGCACACTCGCGAAGCAGTTACCGTCAGTCACACGGTGTCGCACGATGTATGTATGTGTATGTTTTGGTTGAATTGCTTCGTACTCCTTCGTACACTGTGCCTACTACGCACTCTTGAAATAAAAAAACGCCTCGAAACACACACACACGCACGCCGTACTATCGTTTACTAGAGGTTGCTCGCAATGCGTTTTGCTGTGTGAACGTACGCAGGAGCGCGCTCTAACGGGCCCAACCTGACTCGGCGACGCTGGCGTAACTCGGCGCGTCGAGGCCGAATTTATTTCGAAAATATTTCGATGTTGCGTGTACCGCCGACTTTGATTCAGCTGTGCGCGGCCGTGTAATGCTAGAGCAGACACAATAATACACGTCGCTCATCATGGCAAGGACGTGTCTCACGTTTTCGACGCATTTCAAGAGGTCGTGGTTCATTGAACTCGCAGTAGAGTGCGCAATATGTGACGTCGGGTTTTGTGTTTTGTTTGTTAGTTTGGTTGCCTATATTCAGAACAAACATGCTTTTTTGATATTGCATTATGATTTTTCCGAAATTGTGAAATAGCTTTTTCGCGAATAATTAATGTTTTTCCGATGAACGCAACGTTATATCCTATAAAATTCTACTTGTGCTTTTTAAACAGAGCTTTGTAATACTACTATTATATAAAAGATGGCGCTGCTGAATTTAATGTGACAAAACTTTGAAAAAAGTTTAGAATTAAGGTTTTCCCGAATTGTATGAAAAATTAGTTATTAATTTTTTTAAATCCTCAAACTTTATCTCTTTGCATCTCTGTGATCCTGGTACCAAAATTTATGGTACTATTGTAAAATTTTTGGAAGATACGAAGAGGAATGACGAATTTTGTATTGTAGAAACTGAATTATATATTAGAAGACCTTCTCGCAAAAAATAGAATGTCCATTCGAATCACGACACGCGAATGCCTGTTAGAGAGGAAAATGGAGCTTCGAACCTGCGATTTTCTTGTTCGTATCCTTTGACTCTACCACTGTGCCATTTGGGCGGCACAACCTGGTCGAAATTTTAGAGATTAAAATGAACATATTTTCATTTATAATGTACACAGAATAAGATTACAATAGTTTTAACTAAAAGTCTTGAAGTTTTCAAAAACATGTTTCGCAAAATTGCTCCCGCTACGTATAATAATAAGTTTCACGATGTGCGCGGAAAATAACGAATGTCCTTCAAGACCTGTGAGATCTTCAAATTGTGAAAAGCACGTATTGTCTCAATATTTGCGTTGATTTTTCGATACGAGATGTTTACATTCTCGAACGTACTACTACTATCATATTGTCATGAAATATAACCGCAGCGAAGCTGCCTTTGACATACAATATGAACAAATAATCATCGGTAGGCAATTTCTAGGATGTTAAACACGAATTGCAATAATTAGAAAGAGAAAATGATGAATGCCTACGGTAGACTTGAACCTGCAATCGAGTGCGTTCGAGAATGTAAACATCTCTTAACCAAATGTTCGCAGCCCAATTTCCGATGATTTGATTCATTTTTCGAATTCTAAAATTAGAATAAATAAAATAGAAACAACAATTATCTAATATCTTTTATTATTCCATCTTCGTATTCTCACAAGGAGAACAAGCTGTACAGTAAAATAACGGAATAAAACTGTTGCACGTAACCAACCACTTACACAATTGTTAATACATCTTAGTCAGTCAATCAATAGTTCGATTACGATTAACGACAGTTTATATGAAATTCATTTTTATCCTACAGCAACACTTAAGTAGACATCTATATCACAAACAATACTATGTTATTTACATATTTATGGATCACGGATCCTCGTCATTGTATGTGTGAAATGCACAATCACATAATTGATTTAATTTGGAATATTTTGGGCCATCAATCATCTAAAACGAAAAAACATTATTAGATACTGTAATGAAGTTTGAACATTGCAATTTATAATAATAATACTAACACGCTAGAGCCAGTCCCCGAGGAACTGTTGCTTGTGCGTCGATGTGGGGGCGGCGGTGGTGGCGCGAGTCGAAAACGCATTGGCGACGGTTGAAAGTAATCGTCTCCATCGACGTCCTCACCGGACGAGGTCGTGGGAGACGGGGACGGCGGCGACAGCACGCTGCGCTCATCCTGCTCCTGCAGAATGTGGCGGAAGTCCTGGATGGATTCGTTGAGCGACCAAAGTTGCGACAGCAGTGACAAATCCAATTGCCGAAGACTATACTATAAACACAAAGAAAAACAGCAAATCAGAAATTATCGAAAAAAAAAAATAACAAGAACCGTTGAAAGTTTTCATATATTTTGAAACACCTACGCACTTTGCGGTAAAACGAAATTAATTAACAGTTAGATGCTGAACGGCCATATATGCGCTATCATCATCATCATAATCAGCAGTGAACAATAACGGCAACCGTACGCAAAGATTTACTTTCACTAAAATTAGATGAGCGTCGTATGTTCACGATTCTGACACCTACGCGACGTGATCGTCGCACGCGACCTTTACACCGGAAAGCACGCAATCGAACATGACGCGCATCCATTACAAGAACTAGTTTAGCGCAAATCGGGGCGATGTGTGGGAAATTTTGGTCGTCTGCACTAAGTGTGCCTACCGGACGGATGGCTAATGTGCGAAGAATGTCAATCGAAATCGAGTTACGCTTCTCTTTATATGATAGTTGCAAAAATAACCAAAAGTCGACTAGTTCTTAGAAATCGTGCGGAGTTAATCGCAATTTTTATAGCGGTTGGGATTCTCTGTATTTGTTGTGAATCGTGGACAAAAGCGATGAACAGTAACGAAGACAGTTAGAAAAGAGGAATGTTTCAACCACATTTTTTATAAAACATTGCGGAACGGAAATTAACCACAATATATATAGCTGTTAAAAGTCACAGATAAAAACGTGTATTATTATTAAAGTTATGTAATAATATAATTAAGAAATGAAAGAAATGATTATTGCTTTTTATACACGCATATTTTAGAAATTTGTGAAATTCTTTTGTGTTGTAAGAACATCTTAAAAATGAATAAATTGGAAGACGTTAACATAATGATTTGAAATGTAAAGAATAACACTATTCACTTCACACTACATCTCCTAACTTTCTATTGCTAGCAGTTATCAAAGAAAAGTAATCATTAGTGGGTGAAACAGCTGGCAGCAAAATGTAACAAATCGCATGTAAACAGACACAAATTGCACTTTCTTTTTAATGTGCATTTATGAGATTGTGGAGGCGATCTTGCGAGAGATCATTCATTACGCCCCGCTCGCCGATAAACCGATAAACTCTCCACAAACGCGTTTTCATAGAAAACTGAACTGAGAGCAAAACCAAAGTGAAATGAGAATGTTGTTCATTAGATGATTATGACTATAATAATTTTATATATCCGTTAACTGCGATTATTTCAGTCTTTTCATCTCTCTGTTGCTGTAGGAAGATAAAGACTCAAATAATATTTTTCAAGAAAAATAATACTTTATACGATGAATCAATTCATCACTTTATCACCACATGAAATTGCAATAACCGTTATCTAAACTTTCCCTATTATACGAAAATTGCAACGTTATTCCAATTGCCATTGTGGCCGCAACAATAACTCATCGTAATCATCACAATTGAAACGTTGCACAAATTGATTCAGCTGCAGAAAAATACCAATCATGTACACGCATGAATAGTTTTAGTTTAGTTGATGCACTTTCTATAATAATAAATCATGAATTGCAATGTTTACGTTGGCAGCGTAAATGCTAATTATAATACGGCGTCGGAAAATTCTCACGCGCTATTGAGCATCGCAAAGTGTTAGCTAGCTAAATTGCTGAAAACGTCAATATCACGGCCGACATTTCGCAGTTTTGCCGAGTGGAAAAGCAATGCCCAGACGGCGCAGGCGTCTAAAAACGCACCAAGTGAGAGAAAGTGCACTTTAGTAAAGTAATGCGCGGCTCAAATAAAGCAATAGTGATAAGATAAGTATAATCGTACGTTGGCTACAACATACGCAGCAATACAACGCAGAAATATACTGCGAAATTGCCTGCTAAACAGCGGAAACAATTTGCATTGTCCCACATTACAATCAAAATGTATCAATGTATCAGGTAAGTACGAGCAGTATGTGAGGATAGCAACACGCGATGTTATGCAAAGAAGTGTGACATAGAATGTATGACATGTGTCATCGCTACAGACATCCGACAAAATACTAATTTTCAGGTTATCTACAGAATTCGGACATTTTTAATAACTTTGCAAGTAGTCACTAAAAGTGTCAGACACTATTGATAACAGCGAAACTAATATCTATTTATAAACTTGGATTTTAATTGGATATTGATTGACTACAGAGCTTTTAGAAAGGATCGTTAGCATTGACGACAAATATAGAGAAAACTCGTACAATTAGTCCCACACAATCATAATTTTAGAAAATACAAATCTTCCAATGCAAAACTTCCAGTATAAATAATAATTACCACGCCTGTAGAACGATAAATTAATTACCATTTGTCGAGAATGATAAACAGTGTCCTTCCTTTTGTATCTCAAGGACTAGTTTTCTATTACCGCCGCGAAAACGAAGGTAGCTGGACATTATTTATGCGCTTGCCTTGCTTTCAGCAAGACTAAACCGTAATAACTTTTGTTGTTGTCTCACAGCTAACGGCAGTGAATGCATTTCGCTTGGCCGTACCATGTTCATGACCGATAGGAAGTTAGCGGCGAGGTTTCCAACAGCGTCTCAAAAGGATTCCATTGAAAATATCCCTATGTGATGTTGGAGCTGCTAAGATGTTAATAGTGCTCTTGCTATGGACGTTTGAAGTATAATAAAAATTATATTTTTTCGATTTACCATATCGGCTACTGGATGTATGTTTGGTCATTTAAAGTCGGTCATGGCTTATGGAAATTAACATGGGTTGATATAAATAATAAATAAATGATAATAAAGTTGGATCTATTTACATTTGATATATAATATTGCACCAAAAAAATCAGAGAAACTCTAAAAATAAATAGATGTATAAATCATTCCCATGAGTCGCGCGGATTGCATGTTATCAACAATTAATGACAAAAAGTTACAGATTAATGTGCGTTTCACGAAGTTTTTCACGAAGTGTTTTATAGCAGCCGATAGACAATAAAATATCAATTCTTCAACAATATTAAATTTACAATAAAATAGCAAATATATCTTGATTAGCTAATTATTGACTTAATTACGAAACCCTTTTGTTGCTAATTTTTGATATCTATACATCTTTAATCTGTAAATTTATTTGCCTCTAAATGATTAGTAATATATCAAAATAAGAATTTATGGTTTTAAACGTCTGTAAAATGATTTTAAATGACTCTTTTGAAAGCTGGAAACTCTGCCAACTTCTTATCGGCACGTCCAACTTCTTCGCATTAATAAAACGCTCATATCTCGGTGCTTCGACTTCCACACTGTTGAGATTCGTCAATGCAAACGTGTTCCGAATGTGACACACACACACCGTCGTCAGCCTTGACACTCTGAAACCTCAAGTCTCAAACTCGGCCACCGATTTTCCTGCCGGCATATCCCAGGAATTAAGT
>WSZQ02128965.1:7448-44482 GCA_019419845.2 Weissflogia rhopalogaster
ATAACTTCTGAAAGATTTCTAATTAATTATTTTAAAATATTTAAACAGTTTAGGAAAGTGGATAAAATTGTCTTTCTCTCTGTGTTAAGAAAATTTTATAATTCCTACCGGAAGTTTTCAATATATCGTAGAAGAACACTAAATTCCAAAAATTCTCTGATATTCTATTCAAATATTGAAATTTTGACAAAATCCCACCTTTTGAAAAACTTCTAATTAATTATTCAAAAATGTTTAAACAGTTGAAGAAAGTAGATAAAATTGTCTTTCTCTCTGTGTTAAGGAAATTTTATAATTCCTACGAAAAGTCCTCGAAATATCGTAGGAAAACATTAAAATACAAAAATTCTCTGATATTGTATTCAAATATTGAAATTATGACAAAATCCAACCTTTTGATAAACTTCTAATTAATTATTCTAAAATGTTTAAACAGTTTAAGAAAGTAGATAAAATTGTTTTTCTCTCTACGTTAAGGAAATTTAATAATTGCTACCAGAAGTTTTCAAAATGTCGTGGATAAATACAAATTTTGAAATTTTTAGAAAATACCAACATTAGAAAGACTCCTAATGAATAATTTTAAAATGTTCAAACAGTTTAACTTGCCGATAAGTTCATTTCGATGTAAGTGGGTATACCAAAATAAACTACATTTAATAGAGAATCGAATACTAAAAGATTGAGAATTGCATAATATGTATGTTAGAAAATATTTTAAAACGAAGTTTGATTTTCAGATATTAGTTCCACTTTTTACCGCTATAGAAGAATATACTATATTTTGGTAGATTGAGTGGCATATAAAATTAATTTAGGTTGCATATATTATTATTAAAGCCTAACATTAAAAGAAAAAGTACATTGTGTTGCATACATTGTTACAAATTAACCAATGAATATTTTTTCCATGTTAGAGTTATGCCGACGAAGGCCACGAACTGCAAGGAGTGCTGGAACACGCTTATCGCTCGATGGAAGACCATTTCCAGGAGTGCCTTAGTTTAGACATCGACGAAAGCGAACCGAAACCGTCGGCGGACACTTGAAACCGCAAGTGCACCGCCGCCGACGCAGCACCATCGCCACCATCGCCACCATTTACGATATCAGCATCGAGCCGCCATCTTGGCACAGTCATCAAATTCATCAAACTCGTCTTCTTGCAAACTATTATAATCCCTCCTCATTCACGCATCCAAGAGCAAACAAAAAACTCGACCTTGAATCACCTTTTAATCAACTAAACCATCCTAACACGCGTCGTGCGTCTGCTAATTAACTTATTAAATGCTTTTACCTAAACTTAAACAACTTCTAACATAGTATCAACCAAAGTAAACCTTGTAAATTCATCTCTTGAAAGTCTCAAAACGTGTTTTCTGATATAAAGCCGAAAAAAAGCGAAAATTATAAAGAAAGAACCGAAAAAACACGATGTTCATATCCCATTTTTACAAGAAAATGACTTTAAACATTAAAACATACTTAAACATGAAAAAAAAACATAACAATGTAAAGTAACATAACAATGACTAAAAGTGGTTGATTAATTTGATCAAATGCAGGGAATATTCAGACATTTTACGTTTAGGTGACGTTAAAATTTTGAATGAAAATATTACTCTGTTATTGGCACCGGTGTACTAACAATTGTTTAGGAAATTTCGATGGGACCACTTTCGCAGCAGACAACAACGTCATAACCCCTTTAATCATTATTTTTACTTCTTTTTTAAATAAATAGGCACGATTTGTTAATATATTACAATTTTATTAACGGTGTCAGTACAAGGAAAAGGGGAAACATTTTCTCTGTTAAATTTTAAACATATTTTATACATATATACATATGTTTAAAGTGTACTGCACTTGTCTCCTGGAATTCTGTTGTTGGAAAATGACTTGTATAATCTTCCACATAGTCTCTTCCGTATAGTCTTCCAATGGTTTACTGGGTTCATCCGGAAAATAAACATTTGTAACGCACGTGGTACAAAGTCGCGGTACAAACAAATTTGTATGTTGTTAACGGAAAGTTAATGGCATCAACGGTGAAGTTTGAATAGACTCACATCAGTGAGAACTTGTAGCTCGAAAGCGTTAGCTAATCATCATTGCGGAACTAAGAAAACAATATTAACAGAAGAAAAAAGGAAAAATCCGACCTGATGTCGACGTCGTAGTGGACAGACGATGTGCAAAATGGCGACACAATAACAAAGTAATAAATCCGCGAAAACGCGTGGTTGTGTCATCTTAATTCAAACACTTCTGCAAACTGATCGGTAAGAAAGAAGGCCCGCGTGCGCTACAAATTTGTGCGCACTCTCCACCCAAAGAGGTAAACATGCGCACAAAATCACGTCCAGCAGAAAGTAACCGTAACACAGTTACACATTAGACACTTTAAAAACGTCTCGGCGTTGGCGTTGGCTTTACATTGAACTTTCGGTAAATTGCTGACTCGTCAACGACTGGTGAGTCGCTGAATGTCAGCGTTTTCTCATAACAGCAATGTAACGCCGACGACGAGTCGCGTTTAATGTGTTTAGGCCGTAACTTTAAGCCTAGCCGAGCCATGCCAAAAGACAAATCGACCGGCTGTTTAGGCGCAAAGATGGCCCCCGAGCAAGAAGCAGAAATCATATCATGGCACCACGCTATTGGCCAGCAGAAATTGAGCAACAAGCTGCTAACTATACAAAGGAGAGCAGCAATAGGTGAAGCTGCCGGTTATCGGACTGTTTCCATTGACGCTATACTGGTAATAAGTAGCATAATGACCTGTAACAATTAGAATGGCTGATGCTACGAACAGATGGGAACGAAAATATAACCAAAGCTCAATGCAGCAACACGAGAAAGACATGCTGGATACAAGGCAGGAACAGTGGGATAAGTCACCGCTCGGCGCATGGACAAAAAAAGTAATCCAGGATATTAGTACATGGGTGCAACGCTCACATGGTGAAGTCAATTACCGGCTAACGTAGTCTTAGTAGTCCGGAGCACGGAAATTTCGGAGAGAACCTCCATGGGAATGGTAAAAGGGCGTCAGCAGAGTGGGGTTACTGTGGTAACACAGACATGGCAGACTATACGTTCTTCATCTGCAGACGCTGGAAATCAAGCAGGGAAATAACCCTAGGACAAGAACGCCTCCAATATTGTTAAAATCATTGCACCTCAGGAGACATGTTGGATGGCTTTTGCAGAATATACCAAACTAATCCTACTGGAGAAGGAGAAATATGAGCCGCAAACACCGTGAAATCCGAACACAAAGTTCCCTCATATCCCAATACTGGTAGTTCCAGGGGAAATTGAGGCAGTGTTATCAAGTTTTGGACTTCCAACGTACCTGCTGGCTATGTCGCCTCCTAACTTGCTCAGAGGGCCACTTGCTCTGGTTAGAGAAACGCCGGCAATGCCCAAAAAAGGCCATAACTTAGCCAAAGACTTTTATAGCATATAGAATAACCGCTCTGAAGTTAATTGTAAGTACAAAACCTAGCTACAAAACTTCATTAGCGTTTCTGAAGGGTGCTGAGTTTTCAGGTGCAGCACCTGGGTTTTGCATATGTTTCTCAGATCACCCAAGTATTTGTAAGCATTTTTTTGACATGACTTACATGTCTGGACTCTTTTAATTTCCAAGAAAACCGAACATTTATATCGTCCTACGGCCACTCCAATGTAAAATTATTAACTTTGACTGGCCCCGAAGGCCACGAAAAAATTCGCAAAACTCGTGTACTTGCACATTTGTTGTATTCACCTGAGTAATCCAAGTAACATCCATGTAGCACACATGCTACACCCGAAAACTCAGCTCCTATAACAAACGTTAATAAAATTTGGAGCAAGATCTTGTTGTTAACTTCAGAGTAGTCTTATAGAATCGGCAGCAAGAATCCTAAAGATTGATTGAAAAAATCACAATAAAATGCAATTCAATTCAATTCAATCTATGGAAACCATAGATGGTAATAATGAAATATAAATAATGAAAATAATGAAATATAAAAAGAAAAAATTAAATACATTGCTAGCAACAAGATTGTAGCACCATCGAAATTTCCCAAACTTTAGAGTGCTCCAAAGTCACGTATAAAGTAAAAAGACTCTATAAATATTTTCATTGTTTGTAATATTACTAATACATACAAAAATACCACAATAACAAAAACAAATTTTACAAAAATTCAAGCTAAAATTAATTTAAACATCATAAAATCAATCAAAAGGTCATTCAAAAAATTTAATCTAGTATTTTTAACAAATCAAACAAACTAAAAAACGCGCTGTTAAAACCAAATTAATTATGATATAATCAACAAAAAAACGGAAAAAACACAGCTTCTTCCAAACTTTTTCCACTCTCTTGTAAAGTTAACCTAACACTAACAATACATAGATTTTCTTATTATTTTTGTAGTGACTGATAAGAGATTAGTCTAAAACTAAGTGATAGGCTTTTAATTGCAAAAAAATGCATTACCAACATATTTGTCATTGATAAATCGATTTGTAATCATATTGTTTACGGTTGTTTCTACAAACATTAACAATTAGAAGAAGGAAGAAGGAATAAAACAAAAAAAAAATAAGGAAACAATCTCAAAGATGTTGAAGAAAAGTTAGCAAAAACTAATGCAATTACATTATAATTCTGATAAGAACAAGTCAATTATCCCTAATTAATGAATATTCGGCTTTTTAAACAACTCTAATGTTATGTGAAAGGCGTGCGACGCATATTGGCTGAAATGCGTTACGCAGAAGCATTAAATCGACGCAGAGGGCATGAAATCCCCGTTTCGCGACTGTTTAGAATAAATTTTCACATGTTTATAATGATGATATTGCAATGACTCATACACCAATAGATAGAGTAACTCTTCTACGACAGGAAGCAGTAATTATAGGTTTTCTTCATGTCCGTCATTATGAGTTATCAGTGTCAGACTTTACGCTTTTATCTAGATATCAAGCGGGAAAGGAGTTTTGTTAAATCATATATCAGCATATTGCAAATTTTATTATCTATTAAACGGTGTATTTTCATTAGGACTTTTTCTACGATTGACCCTCAGTTTTGGGTGTATCTTGGGGCGTAAGTGACACGATTTTTGTGTCGCTCACGTCGAGCGAAATTATTAAATTATTTAAGTTATTTTTTTTCGAGTTGTCAGTTTTGAAAATTTGAAACAACAATTTACCCGTTCCTCGTCTCAAATGACTACCAACAACGTCAATATCTCAAAAACTACTCGTAGCATGGACTTCAAATTTTTAGATAATCATTTTCGAACGTCATTTTATCAGAAAATTTGAAATGCATTACTTTACTAACCCTTTAAACGTTGATTATTTAAAAATGTCAACGATTTTTAATGAGATTTAATATTTCCTAGTTCTATAAACAATCTTAAGACAAAAGTTGTTCTTATAAAATTTTGCTTAAGTTATTAGTTTTCGAGTTATACCATTTGGAAAATTTGAAATAACCGATGTACCCATTCTTAGACTCAACCGTCTATAAAAAAACTTCAATATCTCAAAAACTACTAGTAGTGTAGACTAATTTTCAAATAACCATTTTCAGGGGTTATATTATCAAAAAATTTGAAATACATTACTTTACCCTTTAAAAGTTTTTAATTTTAAAATTTTCAAAGATTATTAATCAGATTAAACATTTTCGGATACTATCAGTAATTTTTAGATGAAAGTTGCTCTTATACAATTTAGTTTAAGTTATTAGTTTCCGAGTTAGACCGTTTTGAAAATGTAAAATAACTGATTTCCTCTAGTTTACTCTAAACCGGTTTCTAAAACCTTTTATATCTCAAAAACTAATAGTCAAAAATTAAATTGTAACTACTGATTACTGGCGTAGAAGGGTTAAATTATCTTTTGGTGTATCATTCATTTCATCATGATAAATATGTTTAAATTGATGGTAAATATATGCGAAATGTTGATTTTCTGCGTTCACGCCGCGTTTGCGCCGATTTCAGCCACTGTGCAACGCCAGTGACGGAGAGTTCTTTTTTATATCGTAATTGTTAGAAGAATGACAGTTTTAATTCACGTAATAAATAATGTTAAATGTTCATGAATAAGCATAAGGGAGGAAACATCATTTGCACCAGTACTATGGTTGCCAGGACTATAAAATAGTCACAAAGAAAGTCCGCTTGAAACGATCAATTATAACTGTTTTAAATTAAACTTTGAAACAATAGAAAAAAATCTACGCCTAGTTATTATATTGGTTGTGACATATTGTTAGACAAAATGAAAAATAAACGCAGATATTTGACAGGTTTCTTTTTATGTTTTCGTTTTGTTTATTTCTTATAGTGGATTAATAGAAATGATTAGAACGTTGTAGGTTTTGGCGAAGATTATTATGTTTATTTGGTTGTTCATAGGCATACTGTGCTTTATCAACTGAAATTTTAAACACTAGAAAGTTATATGCACTTGTAAATCTTTCTTTTTAGTTTGGAAACTTCGGTTTATTTGGGTACAAACAATTTTTTCGTATGTATCAATGTATAGAAATGGATGTATCGAAAGGCGACTTTGACGAACGCTGCAACAGGTGGAAACAACGTTTTGAAGTAAACGTGCGCCAAAAGCACCGCACGCTCGTAGAAGCTACTACGACGCTATGTATTAACACACATACTTTTGTTTTACACTTATTATTGCCTCGTCCTATTAAAATTTAAACATTATGAAGACATTGGCAGTATAACTGCACTAAAATCCTGATTTCATTACACATTTCAATAGTTACTTTGTAGAATAAAAACTTAGGAAATTTACCAACGCACGTCGTTATGACTTCGTTTTATTGAGATATATGCATTAAGAAGACTTTCGAACAAACATTTTCTAACATTAAGACATACGAAAAAATATATTCGAACGATACTCGTGTGTAAACGGTAATTGGTGCACTTCCTATCAACACCGTGCCCAAAATCACTGTTTCCACACTTGTATATACTGTTATATGTTATTTTTTTAGTATCTGAACTGTTTTCTATACAATATGTTGTAAAGCAAGTGTATATAACGTCAATTGAAGTCAAATTCAAAGAAAAACTAAAGAAAACTAAAGACATGCGAAAAAATCGAAGAAGCAAAGACAATCCAAAAAAAACTAAAGAAAAACGTTTTGCTATTTAACTAAATACATAATTGTTAGCTTTTACAATTGAAAAAAAAACATGTTACTAAGATAATCAAATACTTCACGCCCTTTAAATGATCTTTAAAGATATGTTAAAACTATTTTATTATTGATTTTTTTCTTATTGATTATTTTGATTAAAAGTCTTACAATTAGGAAATATTGGGTTGAAACCGCAAAACTTTAGCAATAAATTCTGCAATAATGTATGTTTTTATTAATGATAATTAATGATACATTATGATACATTATGATACATTATGATACATTATGATACATTATGATACATTATGATACATTATGATACATTATGATACATTATGAAACGTGTAATCAAAACAAGATGAATATGTTACAGAATTTCTTTTCATTAAGTTTTGAATAGTTTAGTAGATTAAAAAGAAAACGCTAGAATACTCTGATACAGTGTATAAAAGTATTACAAAATGTTGCCTAATTGTTAAAACTGTAAGTTTGTACTTGTAAGTGCGTACTTGAGTAAGAGTACTTAAGCATTAAGGGAAACTAACAAATGTAAGTGACATTTACTTGCATTCGATCGACACATTTGCAGTGAAAAACAAATAAATGGAACGACGATGAAACGTACATCACGAAACACGGTAATCACGCCGAAACGGTTTTTTCCAATCAATTATTAATTACTACTGTAATGCATGTGTTATCTAATTGCGAGCGCTGATTATTAATTAACTTAATGTGTAAGGTATAACGTGCAGAACACCAAACAAATTATTACCTAAATTTTAATGATGATTGTTCGAGATTTTGGCTAATAAAAAAAGGGGGAAATTGGTTGTGGTTAAAGACACTGCACTGGCTGTAAAAAGGAATAAAAAAAAAGACGAAGAATGTGAGTAGATTACGAATTACGAGGCAGTTATGGAATTAATATGAGACAAAGACAGGGATTGTAAGTCGCTAGCTAAGCGTTGTATGTATGAATTTTAGGCAATCTACCGAGAAAAACAAAATTTTAACCTGAAAGAAAAAAATCTGAAATGAAATGTTAAATGTTTCGTTTTTGTATTAATATAATAAAATGAAATCAGTTACAGTTTTCTTAATCCTAAATATTAATTTTAATATTAATATTTACTTTTTCAATGAGTGGTTTTTATTTTTCTTGTGAGTTATTTCAAGTAGTTCTGTCAGAAAATGAGTTTTATTTAGAGTGTGTTTTTGAAATTTCCGGAAATTTGTCAACTTTGGCGGGCATTAACGCCATAACTATAAGACTGACACAATCGGTAGTGGTAATATTTAATCAGCAAACTCTTCTTTTATCAAAATCAATTGAGACCATTTAATTATCTCAATTAGTACGGCCGGTACATCAGATTTTTTTCAAGTATGTTTTTGAAAATATTAACAAAACATCAACCTAGAAATGCCTTATATAACCAACCTAAAACGTTGAGTATAATCCCATTGGAAACAACAATTCTTCATCTATTACTAATCATTAAGAAAGCTATGTTTTCCTTTGCAGTTTAGACGGAAAATAAGGTTTTCCCAGGCGAAAATTTCTAAAATTTGTTCAGTTTGAAAGAAAGCTTCGGAAATTCAACTTTAAAAGGCAGTAACGCTATAACCATAACAGTGACATGATCGGTAGTACAAGTATTTGACCAACAATCTCTTCTTCTACCAATATCAGTTGAGAGCATTTTATTATCTCAATTAGTCTAGCTGGTACATCAGTTTTTCTCTAATATATTTTTGAAAATTTTAAATACTTGGAAGGTCCATGTATAAACAACCTATAAGCTTGAAAATAATATCATTGGAAGTAACAATTCTTCATCTATTGGAAATCGTTAAGAATTATTTGTTTTCCTATGCAGTTTAGTCGGAAAATATGATTTTTCCAGGCGTGTTTTTAAAAATGATTAAAATTCATCCAATTTGAAAGAAAGCTTCGGAAATTCAACTTTAAAGGGAAGTAACGCTATAACCAGAACAGAGACATGATCGGTAATCCCAATATTTGATCAACAAACTCTTTTTCTATCAGAATCAGTTGAGGGCATTTAATTATCTCAAGTAGTTTAGCCGGTGCATCAGAATTTTCCAGACATATTTTTGAAAATATTAAATACCTAGTTGCCCTGTAAAATCAAACTATAAGCTTGAAAATAATATCATTGGAAGCAACAACTCTTCAACTATTAATAATCATAAAGAAATCTATGTTTTCGTTTGCAGTTTAGTCAGAAAATAAGATTTTTCCAAGCGTGTTTTTAAAAATGGTTAATGTCCATCCAGTTTGAAAGAAAGCTTCAGAAGTTCAACTTTATAGGGCAGCAACGCTATAACCATAACAGTGACAGGATCGCCAATACTAGTATTTGATCAACAAACTCTTCTCCTACTAAAATCAGTTGAAAGCATTTAATTATCTCAATTAGTCTAGCCGGTACATCAAGTAAACTATAGAAAAACATACTTTATTTTAGAAAATATTAAATACTTAGAAGTGCCATGTATAACCAACCTATAAGCTAGAGTATAGTCTTATTGGAAGCAACAATTCTTCATCTATTAATAATCATTAAGAAATCTATGTTTTTCTTTGCAGTTTAGACCGAAAATAAGGTTTTCCCAGGCGTGTTTCTGAAAATTTCTAAAATTCGTCCTGTTTGAAAGAAAGCTTCAGAAATTCAACTTTAAAGGGCAGCAACGCTAAAACCACAACAGTGACATGCTCGCTAATACTAGTATGTGATCAACAAACTCTTCTTTTGTCAATATCAGTTGATGATATTTAATTATCTCAATTAGTTTAGCCGGTACATCAGAATTTTCCAAACATATTTTTGAAAATATTAAATACTTACGACTACCATATATAACCAACCTATAAGCTTGAAAATAATCTCATTGGAAGTAAAAATTCTTCATCTATTAGAAATCATTAAGAATTCTATGTTTTCCTATGCAATTTAGTAAGAAAATAAGATTTTTCCAGACGTGTTTTAAATATGGCTAAAATTCGTCATGTTTATAAGCTTCCACTTATATTATTTATAATAATACCGCGAGGAAAAATCAAGTTTAACAGTAACATTGCCAATGTCAAAATGTAGTAAAAGCAGGAATTTATTAATTTTTAATATGGGTGGCTCCATCTATTGACTAATGTACAAAGTTCGACCACATTAGAAATACAGATTCCTACTTGAGCTTTTTAACAGAGCTTTGTAATTCTACTATTATCTAAAAGATGGCGCTGCTAGTATTAAGTTTCGTAGTAAACTTTGAAAAAGTTTAGAATTAAAGTTTTCCCGTATTGTATGAAAAATTAAATTTATTTATTTTTTAAATCCTCAAACTTTATCTCTTCGCTTCTCTGTGATCCTGGTACCAACATTTTTGATATTATCGCCAAATTTTCGTAAGACGCGAAGAGGTTATTTGGGAATTATGAACTAAATTATAATACAATAATTACTTACATTTAATTTTTATTTTTATTTGCTCACAGATTTCAATTTGTACAATTACATTTCATTGCCTTATAGAGAATGATGACCGTTTCATTAGTTATCCTTTTTAGTTTGTTCGGAGACTCATGCAAGTGTGTTGTGATATTGGTCTAGTGGTTAAGAGGTATGCTTGCTGTTTGGTCACGGCGGGTTCGAATCCCGCCTGCGGAGCAGATGGAATTTCTTTTTTAAATTTTATTTTTTAATCATACATTTTAGCAAAATACAATGGTCAACCGCCGCTTCGCGGCGGGAGTTCGTTTTCCCGTTGGGATGCAATTTTACAGTTCGCCGCTTCGCGGCGAACTCCGTCCGAGTCACGACTCACAAGCACCCTTTGGGCGGAAGGGGCAGGCGACCCCGGTGGGCTTCGATCCTATGATCCTCTTCTTCGTTTCCAAGGACTGTACCAATATACCACTCCGGCGGTATACACCTGGCCGAAATTTAAGGGATTAAAATAAACACATTTTCTGTAAGTATGAAGTATATATATATAAATATAATAAACATTTATTGTTAGTAAAAGGAAAACGAATTCCGATACCGGGAATCGAACCCGAGCCTGCTGGGTGAAAGCCAGCTATCCTAGCCACTAGACCATATCGGATGGTTGCTGGAGAGGGCAAAGAAAATGTATTTATATTTCAAATTTGGAAACTATTGCAAAAAGTTTCAATATCTTATTTGTTTGCATACATTTGTTTACTTATTAAATTGACAACTTAACTCTTAAAAATCAATTAATTTTATTGATTACAATATCAAGTATCAACAAATTTCTATATTACTATCATATAACACAAATAAGCAGAATAACGATACACAATATGAAATCTACTGACTTTTTTATTTTAATGAACAGAAATATCAATGAATTAAAATTAAATTAAAAAAGCTCAAAATGTGATTTAAATCTCACCAACAGAGGACCCCACCAATCGTAAGTTACTTGCTTGGTCGACAACGTCAACGGATGACAGATGTTTATTGACATTCGCAGTGGTTAGGAAAGGAAATTCGGAAAATCCGAAGCTTTGCCAGCCGATTGTGGCCGTACCGAAAGAGGGGCGGCGGCGAGCAAACCACCACCGTACTATGCCACCGCAGGATCGCCGTGCATGTTTGTACTCCTAGGCGTATTCAATGTCGCCTCAATACTCGTCGGATTTATCCTAATTGGAATCTACCTACGGCACTTGCGCAAGAAGCTCGTGTGCCACAAGACAATGGAGCCTGAAGATGCTAAGTTTATGCGGACGTAAGCTAGCTTTTATATTCCATTCCTAATACTCATAATATTTCCCAAAATTACTGACAATTATGATTTGCAGAGACCGCAAACCAGGGACATTAGATGCACATCCATCACTTACAGCAGTTATACTCAATTATGAACTTGAAGTACAGATTCTTGGACAGCATGAAAGTGTTTTATATGGTGAGAAGCAGGTAAATACAACCAACATCTATAGACATTGAGGAAGTGAATTCATTAAACTTCCATTAAATGCTTTAAACGGTTATTGATTGTTGCAGAATTTGAAGAAAACCATCGAATTGCCAATGTTGAATTCACGATCAGATTGTGCAATGCTTGCAAAGGAAATTCTTTCTCAATGTGATTTAATTCATCCTACAAGGGTGTCTGAACTGGAGCAGATTATTTTTTATCTTAAAAAACGCAAGTTATCTTCTTCCAATAAAGGTAAACTTTTTAAATGTTTGAGTATTATTCGGTTAAAACACTTTTTCATTGTTTTATTAAAAAACTAACTTTAAGTAAGAAAAACAAGTTTGTTTCTTATTTTAAGAGTTATTTTTCGATCGATAATAACCCCATTTGTTTTTTATGTTTTACAGATTTAGATATAACAAGAAATGGCTCTGCTGAATCAGAAAACGCGAATATAAACAGCCTAAATGAATATATCGAGCTACTTTATGAAGGAATTGCTGAGAAAATAAAATCGTCAATGCTCATCCTACAACTTGCAAGAGATCCGGAAAATTTGGAGGCGTTGGCCAAAAATGGTACGTTTTTTTTTTAAACTTGTCCTACGAAAATGTCATAAACTTTTTTTAAGTTTAACATTCCTCTCAAATAAACTGCTTATAAATTGCCACTGAAACTACTGAAAAATCTTCAAAAACTATGTTTTAGAAACTGTCTTAAGTGCTTTAACACGCGTATTGCGCGAAGATTGGAAGAAGAGTCTCGTCCTGAGCACAAACCTAATTTTTATATTTTTCTGCTTCTCCACGTACTCCTGCTTTCACCACGTGATTCTACACTATAAAATCGGCTCACTTTGCATGAATATAATCGCCTACGAATTGCAACGGTACGAGGAATGGAAATGTGATCTGGCCGGCCTGCCGAAACCCACCGATATTCCCTTAATGCGACGTTCGGCCTCAAATAACATCAATCTCTCGGAGGTGCCACGCAGTGGCATTCCACAAAAAGTTCGCCCAAAATCTGGTAATTATTCGGATGTGAATATGAAGGCTGTGATGGAAGGTAGCGTCTACGATGAGTTGAGCCAATCGTCGGAGAGCATTGATGAGAAAAAGCAACTGAATGAAGCGGAACGTTTGAAACGTTATCGTACTTTGATTAAGAAGCAGGAGCAACTTCTGCGAGTCGCTTTCTTTTTACTGCTTAATATTGCAGAGGATGAAAGTGTGGAGGAGAAAATGATTAAGAAGAATATCGTTGAATTGCTAAGTAAAGGCCTGGAGCGTGAAAATGAAGAGCTGTTGGTGTTGATTTTGACGTTCTTGAAAAAGTTAAGTATTATGCAGGTGAATAAGGACGATATGGGCGAATATGATATTGTTGAGAAGTTGCCGAAGATGTTGATGAGTAGTCATGTTGATGTTGTTCACTTGACGTTGAAATTACTGTTTAATCTCTCGTTTGATGAAGAAATGCGTATGAAGATGGTTAAAATGGATATGTTGCCGAAGTTTGTTAGTTTACTTTGTAAGTATGTTTTTTTTAATTATTCTGTAAAAGGTATTCTGAAGTATTTTTATATACACTAAAATTTAACAGAAATATCATAAAATTGTCAAATTGATGAAATATTCGTTAGATGCTAGTTTGTTAAAGCTTTGGAATAAAATTTTACAATTTCTTTAAGCTGATGATCGACATCAAGAAGTCGTCCTAAAACTACTCTACCATTTGAGCTACGACGATGATGTAAAAGAACAATTCCTCTACACCGATTGCGTCTCGCTAATCGTCGACATGCTCGTACTGAACGCCACAGATCAAGTCGACCAAGTGATGGTAGCACTCTGCATCAATCTAGCAATCGACGCAAATAACGCCCAGCAAATGGCTGATAACAGCCGCCTGCACAGCTTGATGACCCGTGCACTTGCCCACGAGGATGCCTTACTCATGAAGATGATCCATAACATCGCCGAGCATGATAATACACGCACGAGCTTTATTGAATTCGTCGGTGATCTCGCCAAGGCGACGATGGAGTCGAAAAAAGAAGAATTCATCCTAGAATGTCTTGGTGTGTTAGCAAACCTACATCTCGCCGATCTGGACTGGGCAGAAATCTTCAAACATTTCAACATGATGCCTTGGTTTAACGAAGTCTTAAAGTCCAACAGTGCTCAACAGGATTTTATTCTTCAAGTTATCGTTCTTTTGGGCACAGCTGTGCATGACGAAGGTTGTGCACAGTTGCTATGCAAGTCAAACGTGCTGATTGCACTGATTGATCTTCTCAAAACGCATCAGGAGGATGACGAGATTGTTTTACAGATTATCTACGTTTTTATGATTGCGTTGTCGCATCGCGAGAGCATTGATTATGTGATTAATAACACAGAGGCGCCGGCGTATTTGATTGATCTTCTGCAGGATAATAATACATCGATTCGTAAAACGTGTAATACTTGTTTGGACATCATCGCCGAACGTAATGCTGCATGGGGGGAGCGTATTCGAATCGAACGATTCCGGAATCATAACGAGCAGTGGCTACAGATGGTTGATTCTGAAACACTTGAACGTGAAGAAGAGGAGGAGGAAGATAATGAGCTTCCTCCTTATTTAAACACAGCTTATTTATCTACAGCAGTGGTTCCACCATTATTAGGTAAGTTTGTCATCATTTTCTTCTTATATTCTTAATTTTGAACAATTTTAATTTGTTTGCTTTCCTTTGTTTCTTTTTGGGATATCATAATATGATTAATAATTTTCAGAAAACACAAATGAATCAGACACCCCACCAAAAAAGGAAATCCACCTTGATTATTTTAATAAAATAGACGATAAGTAAGTCACCCTACATCCTTACATCTAACTGTGACACTGTTTAATCATCTTATCATTCCAGCATCTTGCAAGATTTCGAGATGGAGTCAATGTAAATCGATCTTACTCACATTACAACACACCTTTTGCAACTTAAGCAGCTTGCAATTAATTGAATGTTTCTTTCGTGGCTACGCGCCGCTTGTTACTTTATTTGTCTAGTCAAAACTCGAATTTGATGTTACCGATGTTATAATATAATTCAAAGCTCACCCCTGTTCAAGTCAAGGAGGCATGTATTTAGCAATTAGTTTAATTATTGTTTCATATTCATTCATATTCTGCTTTCGTTACATTCCAAGGGCGTATTTTCGATGCAATATATTTAGTTTAGTACATAATATATAAATTATTCAACAAAGAACATAATAAAGATAATAACATTCACTTGAATATTTGCATTTTTTGTTTTCGATTGTTTCATGTGAAAAAATACTGTTCTTATGAATTATGCATTACATTGACATCAAAGTTTTAAAATTTTTGGAGCTATAGTGAGAAACAAAGGAAAAATCATGTATTTTCGACCTGGAAAATGAGGTTTTCTCGAGCACACGAGTGACCCGGCAATTGACAAATATAATACAAAAGAAATTTTTTGCTGAGCGATACCTCATTTTATAGATAATTAAATTCTGTAGAATGTCTTTTTTTTAAGTATATATTTACCTATTTATTTCCTATTTTTAAGTCGAACTTTTATGCGAAAATGTGCTTTAAATTTGAAATTGTATAAAAACGTGCAATTTAAGTTTTTTTCCTGGAAAGACTCGACATGATATTCAAGGTAGTTTCATAAACTCTGTAATGACATTTTTGATTTTTCGTTTCCGATGAAAATTACGAACTCTTAAGAGTGCCACAACTCAAAAAACGCGACGATAAAAACATGGCTTCCATTTTTAACTAATAATATCGACCCTTTCACGAGAAAAATCACGCTCTGCTTATGAATTATGCATCAAAATGACATCAATGTTTCAAAACTTTTCAAAGGTATAATTTTTGAAAAAATATTGTGAAAATTACGCTTTTCCGACCTGGTTGGTGAGGTTTCCTTGTCAAAATGAAGCAAATTTTAACTCACCCCTTGTTTTAAATCCATTTTTTGGAGGGATTAGTCCCGTGTTTTCATCACTGCATGTTCATATTTTGTGTGTTGCGATTTTCCACTTTTTCCTGTCGTGTGTTTCTTCCAGTTCCATATCCCTGCTTCTTTCAGATCGTTTGATATCTCATCTAACTATCTGTTCCTTGGTCTTCCATGACCCCTCTTTGATTTTGGAATCCAGTTTAAAATTTGCTTGGCTGGTGCTGCTTCTGTCATCCTCCATACATGCCCTAGCAATTCTACTCTTCTTTGCTTTATTTTTCTGAGGACAAAGACATTTTCCAACTTCTCTTCTTCCCCGATTTTTATTTCTTCGGCATGTTCATTATTGTCATTTTTGTCTTGCTTGTGTTTAATTTCAGGTCTACTTTTCCACTTTCCTATATACTATATTTTATCATTATGAATGGCTCTGTTACTCCTTTTCGTATTCTTACTGACGATATCGTATTATATATGTTTGTAATTATTATTAATCGATTCAGCTTATTTAGCAGACATTGTTCTGCTATGATGTTCACTATTTGTTCTCTTTTAATACTATCGAAAGCTTTCTGGATTAGAAAAAGTAGATATATTAGGTGAAAATGAAGCAAACTTTAATCATCTCGACTACAACGAAAGTGAAAAAAATACCAAGTATGCACAAAGTTATTTATAATTTTACTTTTTTGTGTGTTTCTGATTTATCTTAATTTATCCACATGAATAATGAAGCAGTAATTCGTTTCTTTTCTGATGTACACGTTTAACAGCTAATATCACTTCAATTTTGACACTGTTCTGCTGAATTCTTATGTAAACGTCTAGATTGTTATAACAGACACAGTGCACTTACAATTACCATTGAAAAACGCTTTTTAGAGTTTTGTTGCGTGTTTTAAAGTAGGAAAACTAATCATATTTCATTTAGCGTTTGCTACAAATCAAAGCGATAGCATTACATTCGCGTAAAAGTATCCCAAAGGATATTCTAAGGACCTACCTATAAGGAAGGCCTTTTTACAAATCAACAGTCTCAAAAACAAATTTTTAAAATCATTCAAATTTCACTGCAATGATTAGTAGAAAGTACTGCTCAATATCGCATATAGTTTCACTCGTGATATACTCATTTTCAGTAAACGAAACTCTCGTTTAACAAAACGTTGAAAAAAAAGTAAGATTGCTACTGTGGAATGTGCAAATTCCTTAAAGTAAAACATGGAGCAATTACAGACTTTTTTTCTTCCAATATAACAGTAAACAAAAAAAAACCACAATTCAAATCCATTAAAAAAGAAAACAAGTGTTAGTGAACGACGCATTTTGTTTAACAACTAGTTTTATGGAGTGTGCAACGCGTAATCTAGATTCCTAGCTGCAAAGGGCATCACAAACTAAAACTCTTGCCAGCTACAACCCGAACAAACAGTAACTAAACGAACAAGAATGCATAAAGTGAATATGTTTCAATTTATGTTTTGAAATTATTGTCGACTGTTTCATATACATTTTCCGGCGTTTCGTTGGTTGATTAGCAAGAGTTTAAAGAGAGGAAGAAAAGCAGCGACTTGTTAGCATTACTTTCCAAGACCAGACTTGAAATCACGCTGTAACTCAACGTTTAAAGCATAGCATCGACTCGCCAGCGCATAACGAAAAAAGTATAAACAATAAAATACTTGTACGATAAGAAATTAAAGTAATAATACACGATTAGCGCGTTTTCCTTCAACGAACGACCGCAATTTGATTGCCTTGTTTACTAACGTCAACAAATCAACAAACACGCCAATCATTTTTCGAAATATTTCAAATATTGTTTGATCTCGTAAATTTTATAGTTTCAATTTGTATTATTGAACTTTGCATTGAGCGGATTGCGTTCTTCTCTTCTTTCCGTTTGTTTCGTTCCTTTTTTTGGTACAATCTTAAGTACAAGCAGAAAATCAGATACAGGAAGAGTTTTTAATTAGATCCGATGCGATTGCAAATTACGACATCAAGAGGACGACCTTTAAGCTAAGCAGCCGGCCGACAAACGAAAAACGAATGTGACATGAATTCCACACGGTCGTGACGACTCCCATTTCAAACATTGCTTTGAGACATCGTAGCGCCGTGCAAAAATCTATTTTTTGTTGTTTTTTGTGTTGTTTAGCTTGTTTGAAAAAGAGGTGAGTATAATAATGCAAACGTCCATTGTGCTTGTGTAGCGTTTTTCGTAGTTGCATTTTGTTGCATTCTTCGCTTGTGTTGTTGGTCGATGTTTTTTTTGCGCGCGTGTGTGTGTGTGTGTATAAGGGGTTGTGCGGCGACTGCAGAGCCGCACGAAGTTGGGAGGAATTAGCAACGCACCCCGCTGTTATAGACAGAAAGAGCAGCTCACTCCTTGTTGACGGTGGTGTCCATGGGACTGGCCGGCTGCGGCGCGGGAATCGCCGGCTTGATAAAGCGCTCGCCGGCGGCGGTGCCGGTGCGTCGCTGGGGCGGCGCCGGCGGGCTGTTGGCGTTCGTCGTGTGAAGGCCGGCGGGCACGCCGCACACCACCGACGGCGGCTGCAGCTGGCCGCAGCTGTGACAGCGCGACGTCGCTACGATGAGCGAATCACGCGGTGATGGTGCTTGTATCAGAGAGCCTTGAAGCAGAAAAAAAAACAATATTATTATGTAGTCTGACATAAGCAAACTTAAAACCTTTGGAAACTTAAACTTTATCCCACCCGTCGGTACTAACACTTGTGCAAGCAGCGTGGCATTATCATTTATAGTGCATTTACGGAAAACAAAGAATGTCCCTCGATTGTCAGCAGGAATGTTTAAAAAAGGTAATACATTCTTCAAACTTACCAGGACTAAGTGGACGACTCTGGCTCGGCGACGGATTGTACGGCACCGGGCTGACGGTGTGCTGACGCACGCCGCCCAACACCTGCTCGTTGTAGTGGCGTTCCTCCTCCATCTCCAGCGAGCTCTCGCTCTCGGAGAGGTGGCGGCAGAGCGCCTCGCGACGGTCCACCTCTAACTGCAACTTGCGCTGCAGTCGTAGATTCTCTTCGCGAATGTTGCGCTCCTCCTGTGCGTAACGCTGCATCTTCTGCGTGTGCTCCTGCTGGCTGATTGCCAGCTGCGAGCGCAGTCGCGCCACCTCCGAGCGCAGCGTCTGGATGTGCGCCGAGAGGTTGCTCGCCGTATCGCCGTTGTTGATTTCGCGCGGGCTCGCCGGATCCGACACCGGCTGGTCGAGCTTGATCTGCAGCATACGCTTCTCCGCCTCTAGTTTGTCCATGCGCTTCCATAATTTGTTCACGAGGGCTTCCTGCTCTTGTTCTAGAGTGTTTTCTAATTCCACCTATGAGGATATAAAACATTGTTTAATAAAACATTACTTGGGAGAATCTACAACGATTATATGTTAAAGCTTTGTTTTTATTATTAAAAAATTGACGTAACTTTGAAAAAACTAAAAAAAAAACTTAAATCAGCAATATTTATAACCTAACCTAAAGTTGTTTTCTGTCTTTAAGTGGCAGGTGATGAGAAAAAGATACACTTTTAAAGCTATTATTTTGTAATATTAAAATTATCATAAAATAAAATGCCTTATGATTTTCACACAATCGCCTATAATACTGTAAATTACAGGAAATTATTATTTTGCATAAAAATAACTTGAAATTATTAGAATCAATTTGTTTTCGAATGAATTATAGGTATTTATAACTTAAGTTTCTTTGATTCTGTTAACAAAATGTAATATTAACAAAGTATTAAAGCTTTGTTTGCATTATTAAAAAGTTGAAATAAGTTTCAGAGAACTCAAAACATTCAAAACCCAAAACAGCAATATTTAGAACCTAACCTAAAGTTGTTTAGTGCCTTTAATGAGAAAAAATCACTTTTAAAGTTATTATTTTTTAGGTTAAAAACAACCTACAAAAAAAACCTATGAAAACTATCATAAAATGAATTGTAGATATTTATAATTTTGGTTTCCTTGATTCTCTCATCAAAATGCCTTAATATTATTGGAAACAATTTACAATGATTCTATTAAAGCTTTGTTTGTATTATTAAAAAAGTGAAATAACTTTGAAAAAACTCAAAAAAAATCAAAACCAAAATGAACAATATTTATAATCTAACCTAAAGTTGTTTTCTGTCTTTAAGTGGCAGATAATGAGAGGAAAAAAAAACACTTTTAATGTTATTATTTTGCAGGTTAAAAACAACTTACAAAAAATAACCTATTAAATCTATCATAAAATAAAATGCCTTATGATTTTCACACAATCAACTATAATATTGTAAATTACACGAAATTATTTTGAATAAAAAAAAACTTGAAATTATTATAGTCAACTTGTTTTCGAATAAATTATAGGTATTTATAACCTAGGTTTCCTTGATTCTGTTAACAAAATGCCTTTTAAAACATTATTTGGGAAAAAAAACTTAAAAAACAAAACCCATGACAACAATATTTATAACCTAACCTAAAATTGATTTCTGCCTGTAAGTGAAAGATAATGAGAAAAAAAACACTTCTAAAGTGATTATTTTGTACGTTAAGAAGATCCTACACAAAATAACCTATAAAAACTACCATAAAATGAATTGAAGGTATTTATAACCTAGGTTTCCTTGATTCTGCTAACAAAATGCCTTTAAAAACATTATTGGGAAGAATTTACATTGATTGTATTAAAGCTTTGTTTGTATAATTAAAAAGTTGAAATAAGTTTGAAAAAAACTCAAAAAAATCAAAGCCCAAAACAGCAATATTTATAACCTAACCTAAAGTTGTTTTCTGCCTTTAAGTGAAAGATATTTGGAAAAATAAAACACTTTTAAAATTATTATTTTGTAGGTTAATAACCTACAAAAAATAACCTATAAAAACTATCATAAAATAAAATGCCATGTGCGATTTTCACACAATCAATTGTAATATTGAAATTACAAAGAAATTATTTTGCATAATAATAATAAATTGAAATTATTATAGTCAATTTGTTTTCGAATGAATTGTAGGTATTTATAACCTAGATTTCCATGATTCAGTTAACAAAATGCCTTTAAAATGAATTTTGCAGGATAAGAAAAACATATAGTTAAATCGAAGTAAATTGTGTGAAAATAACAATGTTTTGTTCAGAAATAATGGTGCAATTATTGTCTGCGTAAAAATAACTGCAGTGACTTTGTTGTTGCATGTATGCATTTTTGCGTCTCGTATTTATAACTTACCTTTTCCCGACGTAGTTGCTCAAGATTGCTTTGCTTGGCAAGCGTCTCCGCCTCGAGCTTCTCAATCTTGCGCATCAGCCGATTAACAAGGCACTCCTGCTCCTGTTCGAGCGTCTGCTCCAGTATGCACTTCTCCTGGCGCAGCTGTGTGAGCTTCCTGGACAGATCGTTCGTGAGACACTCCTCCTCCCGCTCGTAGTGATGTGCGAGTGACTCCTTCTCCTTTTTCAGCGCCTGAATCTTCTTCAGCAGTGTGTTTGAGATATACTCCTCTTCTTGTTCAGCTTTTGCTTGCTATCAAGAATCATCGAAGACATTAAACAAGATTTAATACTTCTAAAAGTTGAATTAAATAAGGCAGAAGGGAATTATAAGGAGAAAAAGGGGGAGAACATAAAAAAAAATAATCAAAAAATTGATGAGAAAAGGGATGTAAATGACGATAATGAAAAAAAAGACTTACAATGATAACAGATGCTTGTCGTAGACCTTTATTCTCCTCCTGCAAAGCCTTCACGCGGAGTTTGTAAGTCTCCAGCTCAACTTTCAGGACGCGATTCTGCTGCTGCAGGCTTTCGATGCGCTTCTGCAGCTGTTCGCGTGTGATAGGACTGGGCGGCATCATGATAGGCCCACCGTCGATGCTGCTCGAGTCCGACTCGCTCGCCGAGTCGGCCATGCCGAGCGCGATTATGGTGGCGGCTGTGTAGTGGCTACGCTACGAAGGCGGCGTCGAAAGACAGTGGCAACGGCAACGATTTCAACGATGCGCACCGTGCAAACTTATGCACATGAGCAGCAAATAAATCGTCGCTGAAACCACCGGTTAGTGATTTCAGTGTTTTACCTGAATTGCAAGAATCGAAGGAACGTGCTGCTATACTTTAACAGGTTACCCTCCTGCGTTGCACAGAATCCACACCACTTGCAGGCACACACAATGCGCTCAACTTGCGAAAAAAAACGATACAGCGACAACGGTCACACGGGCACACTGCGATCGGCAAACAAATAATATTCGTGTTGACCCTAGTTTGATGGCACTGCACTGTTCAACGACTGTCGTGTGTCGGCCCGAGCGCTCAATTCTCAACTCAACAATGCGTGCGAGTTGAGTGGAGTTCGTCTGTTTGCAGGTCGTGTTGCAACGAACGGGGCGGCGCAGGCGGTCGCGTGCTACTTGGATATATTTCTTTGAATGCGTCGAACTGAACCAACAGGCCGCGAGTGTATGTTACTTGCACAAATGCTGATCAGTTATGGCGCACGAACGACACGACCGATCGCAGCAGTATTTGTCGAACACATATGCAATGCAGTGTGGTGGGGGTCACAGGCGGCAATGACGGGAGAAATTGCTCAACAAATATCACAAATTTATGTAAAACGCATGCAGAAAACACATTTCGATCGCCCTTTTCTATTTTAACAACTTTCACACTTTGTAATTTATAGTTTATCTACCTTCAAGTATATTCAAAAATATAACCTCTTTCTTTTAATACGATTTCTTTTAACTTCTCAGATTATTTCTAGCATAAACTTTTAAAACTACTTAACATTTATTACTAACTTTTAGTAAATTTCTTAACCTTAAAATGCGTTACAAACTTGCCTACTTTCAGGTAATGTTTTTTTAAAGGTTATTCTGTGAAAAACTTTGATAATCCTTTTCAATGATGAGGACAAAGTCACGTGGAAGTTGTCTTTGTCGGCATTGCTTCATTTATTCTCATCCAATTGAAAAATATATAGATGACATATTTAAAAAAAGTTAATTTTAAGAATGGAGAAATACTTAAAGGTTATGTTGTTCCCCGAAGATTACTCTCGCTTTTGTAGATGTTATATCTAAAAGAAATGATGCTATAAATATATGAACCAAGCATAACGACATTTTTCATAAACCAATTACGGTTAAATTTGACAGTTGGCAGATTTCTCTTGGCCAAGGTCAGTCCAAAAGGCGTTTCCAATAGTTATCGATTTTGCAATTAAGCGTTGTTTGAATTTATTATTACTATACCTAAATAACATTAGTTTCTTATATTCATGAATATTGTAGTCATGTTGCTATATAACAACGTCTCTAGGTCGTGAATAAACTCACAAGGGGAGTATATATTTCAGATAAGATTAAATTGATTAAACTAACCAGGAGAGAGTTTCAATTGTCCAGCACGGATTTGAATGAAATTTTTTGCACGTGTAGTACATATATAGAAATAAATTGTGTTAACGGGATTTTACGCCGTTTGCCCAAAAAAATATTTAAAGTTTGGTAAATATTGCTTTATTTTTTTGTATATATTTATGAATTACGAGGCAAACCATTAACACGCCGGCATGTAGAACGACCTTGGCGCGCTTGACGGGAATACACGCGCGAGGGTACATCGATTGCTACGGTTAATGCAATATATACCAAACTTAATTTGTTTTTTGAGAAAACGGCTCAAAACGGCATAAAATCCCGTTAACACAATTTATTTCTATGTATGTACTCCACGTAGAAAATGTTAAAAAATATTACACGTAATATAAATCTGTAATTTTTATATGAATATTAGCAAAAATTCGAATTGGTATGCTCCACAAGTTTTATTTATGTACATAACCTCAAAGCTGTAATTATAAGAAATACGCTTTATTATTCAACAGATAACATATCTAACGCATAGGTGTTTCGAATGATACAGTAAAGTGAAAGCCTTAAAAAAGAATTAGATAATAATAATAGAAATACAAGTATTCAAAAGAAACTTAACTAATCCTAAATTGAGGAAACGCAACAGATTGTCACTTACAAACAAAAATAAATGAAAAAAAACTGTTCTTCTCCAGTGAGATTACTTCTGGAGTTTGCGCTTTTTGGGCTCCTCCTCGGACTCGCCCGGCTGGTCAGACTTCACCTTGATGATGCGCTTCGCCTTCAAGTAGGACATGGCGCTGCGCCGAGTGTTCGTCTTATCACCAATCGTCGACTGGGAACTCGCCTCCGAATTCGGACTATTACTGCCGCAATTCGACGCCTGCGTGTCGACATCCGAACTCACCTCAGCAGTATCTGTTTCCATTGCTTCCTCTTCGGTGTTTGCCACCGTTTTCATCTCATCCCCGTCTTCATCCTCCTTGTCGCTCGTTTCCGGGACAGGATCACCTATACATTCACGCACACGGCGCGGTCGTTGCAAGATTAGTCATAGCGAGTCACTCAAAAGATGCGTGAGTCAGAAAGCAGAGAGGTTTGGAGCTGGGGAAATACTTGGAATTGCATGCTTCAGGATAGACGAGTGGGAAACAAGAGGATCTATTGCGAGCGGCGGACACGTTTCGCAAATCTGCCAAAGGGTTGCGTCGGATTCTTACCGTTCTGCGTTGGCAGCGCAATTGCAGGTAGCAGGTTGACATCCTTTCCATATTTGACCATCAATTCCTTGATTAGATTCGCAATATCTTCGCGTTTGCGCGTCACGATATTCTCCTCAAACCATGTCTTCACGCCCTTGATTGGCACGCGATAATCTTTGATGGGTTCCTTGAAGAAGTGCTCGACGTATTGCAGGAGGTACAGCCCACAATCGGTGTAGTTGTTCTGCTGTGGGATCTTCGGGCAAGCGCCGACAATGTTGTGCTTGGTATATACCAAAATTTCCTTCTTTTTGGCTGCGTATTCGCAGGTGAGATAGTCGCGGAGTGTGGCGACTACTCGGGAACGTCCTGCACCGGCGAGGGAATCGAAAATTAGGATACACGGCCTGGAAAATTAGCAAAATTTAATTTTAAATTTGAAAAATGTTCATTGATATCGATAAACACATTCATACAATTAAAATTATAAAATAATTTGTATCTTCATTAAAAACTTTCTATTCTGAAGAAATACTGAAAAACTCTTTTATTTTAAAAGAAAATTGTTATTTTACTTTATTTAAACTTTGCTTCTATAAATCTTTCTTAAATAACCAAGATTAAAAAGAAATTAGAGCTTCCTAAACACGTTTTTTCTCATATATTTTAGCGAATATTTGTCAAAAAGTTCAAAAATAGCATGTTAATTCCTGAACCGTTGCATATATCGAAGTCTCGATAAGCTTAAACACATGTTTTCAGGAAAATAAGACGATTTAGCAAATATAAACACATTTTCGTCGAATTTATATTGAAATTTTACGTCAAATGTCAAAAATTCATGGTTAAACTGTTAAAATCTCAGTTTCTACAGTCTAAGTTTACTTGCAGAGATCCAACAACTGACATATGAATACATGGACCAATAATAACCTTGACAGCCTATTGAAATGTAAAAGTAGAGGTCTAACTATGTTTGGTTGTCTGACAGTGCATGATTAAAGGTAAATTGTCAATTGTCATTTTCAAACAGTCACTAATAAATGTCGTCATTCTTGAAATTATCAAATTGAATCTGAAGTAGAAATTTCAGATATTAAATGTAGGAATATTAAATTCCAAACATTTTTGCAAATTGCATACAATTTCTACTTTAGCAGTTCATGACCTTGCTGAAGGACACAACATGCCAATCACTGTTATTTTACTGAAACAAAATGCTATTTACACCTGTGTGGCATGGACCCAATTTACTTTCCTTCACGATAAAATTTAACCTCAAAATAAACATCAGCAACCTTGAAATTAAATTTTAAAATATTTGCCGTGAACTGTTTAAATTGCAATTACTTTTATATAAAATGTATATAACTTTGTTTGGAGGTTAGATCAAACAAGATTCTAGTTCAATGAAGTAAAATCCCCCTCTCAAAAAAAATCACCAAACATTCAAACTTCCCGCCCAAAAATCACTAAATTTAAAACAGTGTTACCAACTGTAGCAATACAAAACTCAATAAATTACGTCACTCCAAAAACATAATTTCCAAACCCGTTAATTCCTCACTAACAAATGTGACAATTTTGACAAATTCATGTGGAGAACAACAATACTTTCATAGTTGTTGTAACAAACAAAACACGTGCATGACACGTGCCATTTTGTAGGTTAACAAGGTTAGTTTGGGCGGGAAAAGTTTACACATACACATAAGCAAAAGGCGACGTTGTCATTCGGTAATACTCACTGTTTGATTGGTACTCCATCTAACGACTTCGTCGACAACGTTGAATCTTCCGGCTCCTCCATCTCAAACTCACTTTCATCGCCCTCCGCTTCATCTTTATCAGAGTTATCCTCAACTTCGGACACTTTTGCCGACTTGGCTGCCTGATTAGTCGTTTTAATCGTGGAACTTCCTTTTTCTAAACAAATTTGTACGTTATAAAAACAATTAGAGAAAGAAGCAAACCGAACTTACTTTTTGGTGAATTTTTACATTGTTCTCGAGTGACTTTCACTCCGTCGAACGTTTCAGGCTCTTTCATGCCAGGAAAACAGATAATAGCGAGGAACCAATGGGCGTTTTCATTAATTGGGACGATGATAAAGTCCTTCTCGAAAAGATCGATGTTTTTCGTCCAGTTTTTCACACGTGCGTGCCGTTTTTGTGCCGCTGTCAGATTCGAATCTAATTCGGTCGGATGTACTTTTCTGTAATAAAAAAAAAGAAATTAATACACTAATAGAAGTCATTTGCATCAGGACTGCCATGAGAAAATGTGGCAACGCCGCCACAAAATGGCTGCCACAGGCTACTGAGAAAAAACCAATGCAGTGTTTCCAACTGTGGCAAACAAAAACGTATATAACCTCATTTTTTGAATATCACTAGATTTAGTAATTAGGTTGGCAGTACTTAAAACAAAACCTGATTGATCTCTAGACCGTATAGAGATGTTTAAATTTTCAAAATTTACTTATTAAAGAAAGATTTTTTTCTGTAATAGTCATAAATAAAACAAAATATATTAAAAGATTTAAAAATAGTAGAACAAAGAAAATTTACATAATATACTATATATTTCAAGTTTATTCGTATTTTCGTTTTTAAAACCTTCTGAAAGTTGTGTAAAAGTTAAAAAATAGACTCTACAAATACGCACCTCAAATTTCTGGCCGGTTTCGTCGTCAGTCGTGTGTAGAAGAACGTAGAGAAGACCTGCACTTTACTGCGTTGCTTTTCCTCCATTTGATGGACCATGTACTTGAGATAAAAATCAATAATCGCATCGTTAAGGAACTGATCGCGTTCTAGACACATATAATCCTCGGTGTTGATGCTTATTCCGCCTTTGCCTGGTGGATAGATGAGCAATTGACGTACGCCGAGTGGTGTTTGGGTTGTATTCCTAAAAAATTAAACAATAAGACAATAAAAAAGACAATAACGCCAAAAATGAGAAGAGATCTTATAGTAATGCAACTTACATTAAAAGAGTTTGTGCAACATCATCAGGACATGTTTTCATTAGAATTGCATTCGTTTCCTGCGCGGTCACCTCTTCCATGATGTTCGGATTACCGAAAATCGTCTGCAGGACCCATTTGTCTTCCTCGCCTAAAGAGCTCGGCAGGAGCACAAGGCGACGATGTATCTGATTCTCTGAGACTGGATTGAAGTAAAACTCGCCGCCCTGTGCCATGCCTAAGGCCGTGCCGATTTTCTCGGCTTCGGCGGGAAGAAGATAGACGAAGATCGCAGGGAGCGTTTTTTGGAAACTCACGAGGACTTTGTGTATGATTCGTCGTGGTATTGTCACCGTTACTGTTTGCTTTGTGACTGTGTGGGGGACTTTTATTCCTAATTCTTTTGCGTTTATTGTTATCTGAAAGATTAAGACAAAAAAAAATATGAATACCATTTCAAATGAAAAATGTGAAAAACATCTTACAACTTTCTAAGTCATTTTAAGTAATCTGAAATGATTTTAAATCAGCTTAAAAGGTTTTAAATTTACCCAAAACGTTCAAAAACGATTTAAATGTAAAGTAAAAACGACATAAAAAGATTCATAAATCGTTTTACAACTTCATAAAAGATTTAAAACCATAAAAAATAAGATTTAGAAACTTTTAAAAGATTTAAAAAAGAAAAAGGTAAAAAATATTTAAAACCCACACAAAAGATTTAGAAACTAAAGAAAACGATTTAAAAGCTTCTCTAACATCTACAAGAAGAAACATGTCTCTACTTACATCATAAATAGGAACAAATCTATACGATCCAATCCGAATCGTCCGACAAGTAATACTACAACACGCCAAGGAAGCAGAAACGAGCGACGGCGATCCCGTTGCAGTTCGTAGAGTTTCCACGCTTGGTTCCTTATCAACGACGGGGACGGCCGGTTTATCATTGGAGCTATCATCGCCCTCTTCGTCGGAGCTGAGCGTTACTACCGACGGCTCGGGTTCGGGAACACGAGGCTTGGCCACTCTGCGTCGTGTCGGCGAGGGTTTCGGCGTTGTTGTCGACACCGTCGCCGTTGTATTCGCAGCATTCGATGAGCGCGGCTTCAAGTTAATCTCAATGTTTGGTTTCTTCGAGTTCACGCTCGGCATGCACATACTTTTGATGTTCTCCGGCAACTTTCGGCTGCAGCGTTGGCATTTATTGAAATCCTCTGAGAGGAAACCGCAGTGTGTGCACACGGCCAATTTACCGGGGATAAGCTTCGGTGGCTCTTCGGGTGGCTCTGGAATGGGAGACGGCTCCCTTGGTGGTGGTTGCGGTTGTTCGATTGGTTTACGGCGTTGAACACGAGGTTTATAGTTGTCCTTTTGTTTCAAAAGAAAAAATAGATTTAACAGGTTTTAAATTCATCATTTTCAAAATTTAAACTATTTTGATAAATTTTAAAATTTCAAAAATAATTTTAAAAAATGTTGAATTTTTGATAAATTTTAAAATTTCAAAAAATGTCCAATTTTTAATAAATTTGAAATTTTCAAAAATAATATTAAAAAAAAAGTACCTCATCTTCTTCATCATCATATCCAACACTAACAACAATATTGATGCCATCTTTGTTGATTTCATTAATACCAATCTTGGTGTCAGGATCAACGGCAACGCCAACTTGCTCGAGGATTTCCTGAATCGTGCAGTCCTCCTTCGGTGTAGTGAACGTAATCAGCCTCTGCTCACCGCCGGCGAGTAGCACAAACATTCTTATACTATTCTCAAACTCCTCCTCGTTACCATTCTGATTGATAATGTCCTTGATTTCCTGCGACGGCACAAAGTCGCGAAGAATTTTAGGCATCTTCGCATGATGATTCGGCTGGATAATTCGAGCCGTCTGCTTCTTGGACACAATTTTCGGGGCCATTGGTGGTTGTAATGGAAGAGGCTGAGCTGCTTGAAGCGCTCCACTTGAGAGCCGTGCATTTATGGGAGCACGTGGGGCTGGTCTTGGAGGGCCACTTGATCGGGGTCGAACTCTGTTTTGTGATTGTGTTTGGCTATAAAATTATAAAAACCCTATTGTTACAATTCACAATTAAAGAAATTATAACATTAAGATGTGAGAATGGAATTGCATAATAAACAACATTTTTTAATGAAAATTTAAAAGTTTTGGGATATTACCAGAATATAAACCCATTATTTAGTAAAAAGTAATTGCAGAAAACTTAAGCATGTGAATATAAATAAGATGACGAATTATAAACATAGTTGATGAGTTCTGTACTATATTTTCATGAATAATATAATCTGGAAAAACTGATTAACAAGATAAACAGATACTGAAAATTAATGGGATTAAACATGAATGAAAATAAAACAAAAATAATGAAAGTAGGAAAAATCAACCCGGAAGAGTCAAGTATAAAAATAGGAAAGACAGTATACGAAACAGTGGAGAACATCAAGTCTTCGGGGTCAATATAAATCACAAGGGCACAAATCAAAACGAAATAATGGATAAAATACAAGCAGTATACAGAGAATTCTAGACAAACTGAAGCACCCTACTGTACAGAAGACTGAAAACAGAAACCCGATTGAAGATCAACAAAGTACTAAGAAGACCCGTAATGATGTACGCGGCTGAAACAATGACAATGGCAAAGGTCCAAGAAGAAATAAATATACAAGAATGGAAAATTATTCGACAAATAGTAGGACCAATCACTGAAGATAACGGCACAAAACGGAAAATAAGAGATAAAGAGATAGACGCAGAACTTGTCGGCGAAACAATAATACAACGAATAAAAAACACAGAATAAAGTGACTCGGACATGCTTGGAGAAAAAATTCTTCAGATCCAGTAAAATACAATCGATTGGTGGACAAACACACGGCGCACAAGAGGAAGACCCAGAAACACTTGAAAAATAGAAGTGGAGTAAGATCTGGAAGAGTTAGGGGTGAAAAATTGGAGGAAAAAAGCCACCGAAAGAGAAACGTAGAAAGCACTCACTACCGACAAGAAAGATGTGATTAATCAATTTTTAAAAACTCAAAATGAGTTGCTCTACTCGAGTGGGTGAAAAAGGTGAATTTTATAAAACAAATAACGGAAAATTATATAGTTAATAAATCAAAATTATAGAGTAAATAGTTTCATAAATTGCTTGTTAACTCTTTAAACATTTAAGGAATGGATCTCCCGAGCAAAAATAACGTTTTTCTTATATTTTACCGGTCATTTCCAAAATGATATTTATCGTATAACTCTCCGTTTCGCAAATATGTTTAATTAATCCTAGCAATAAACATGATTGCATTTTTATATATAGAATTTAAATAGAAAATTAAAAACTTACTTTAATTCCTGTCGCTCCTTTTCCAATTTCTTCTGTTCCATAAATTTACTATACTCCCTCACAGAGAGAATCCTTCCATCCTCCATCTTAATCATATTATCCCCGTGCATTTCAGAAACAGACTGACCTTGTGGAATGTTCATTGCAGGCGTCGTATTCACGGGATGTCTTGGAAGCCGTGTGTTATCGGTCGCCAGTCGGGGTCTGATGCACCCTTGAAGATTATTGCCACCAGTGGTAATAGCACGCTGCATGCGATTCGGTTGCGCGACAACGCCGAGCACCCCGCGCGGCCGCGGCGCCAAAGCCGCACCAGGTCGAACAAGTGGACGTAGCGGCGGCGCCGCCGAATTCAGGATCACCGGATGCTGTAGCGTGTGGTTCAACACCACCGGCTGCATACTCGCTGTCGTCGTCGGCTTCGGCGGGCTACTCACCAACAAAAATTGCTGTTGTTGGGGGAACTGCTGCAGCACGGGCGGCTCGAGTACATTATCCAACACAAACGTCTGATTCGGCTCGCTCGAGTGGATGATATAATGCACACCGGCCGGATTCTCCACTAGATTCGCGTAGTTCGCTTGGATTTCGTCGCCGGTTTGCGCTTGATCGACGACGTGAAAGTACTGGGCCATACTCACAATCGCAGCGCGAATTCCTATTCCCACCGCTGTGCGCAGGCACGGACGAATTGAAGAGAATGCGCGGTTTTTTTGAGGTTAAGTCTCTTTTCGGGTTTGGATTCTTCGACGAACTCACCCAATTTCACTCAATTTCTTCTGCTTTAAACTGTATTTTACATGATACAAATGTTTTTAGACGTCTTAGGATCCTACTGATAGATACTCAATGCTGATGCGCCTTTTATTTTGTGCGAAATATCGTTTTGAAGGCTTGTTGTTGAGCTGCACGGCACTATTCACAAAATCTCTGCACGCAAAATGGCGAACGCGTCCGCCTCACAGGCGTCGCGAGTCTAGCGCATGACAACTACATATATTTTTCGGAAAAATCGCCCAGCAACACACACAACTTTTACATCATTACGATTTTCGCCGGTAATTACCGCCAAAAATTTCCTCCTTTTAATTATTTGAATATCAATGCAGTGTTACCATCTAGGGACTTCAGTGTTGCCAAATATAGGCAACCAAAACAAATAACTTGGGTTAGGTCAGATTAGGTTAGAATCATATTTTCGTTAATATCCACCAAATCTTAAAGAAAAAACGTTATATAATGTTCATAATCAATAGATAACGACATTGTGAACTATTTTCAGCTAGAAAATAGTCGTAAAACCATGAAATTAACTAATTAAAAGGCTTTAATATCAAATTGGATTGTCCCTAATAGTTCTTTTTTTTACATGTAAAATCTTCAATATACACTTGTCCTACTCTTTATTAATGATTAATTAGCTTATTTTATGTTTATATTCCCAAATTTTCATTGTTTTTAAAGATATTAATATTTTTAAAAATACTCAATGTTGCCAATCATATCAGAATCAGTGTTCCCAACTGTAGCAATCTAATTATTTATATTTTAGGTTAGGTTTTTCCATCAAATTATTAGAATACGTGTTTTATTTTCAACATCAATCATAAATTAATCAAATACAATAATACTATATCGATTTTTAAAGAAATTAAGCTAATTAGATTACATATACGGATTTACAACGTTGCCATTTGCAATCTTATAAAGTGGATTATACGTTCATACGTTTATATAACTATCTTTGTCAGTTTTATTGAATCATCTACATTTAATGAAAGTCGTATGTCGTAGCTTCGTTTACACGGTCAAAAATTTACAAAACCATTCAGAGTGGTTCGAAGGCTACGCATTTACAGACGTGGCTGTCTTTGTCTAGTCCACGTTGCATTTGCATCTGAAGTGTGTACCATCAGTCTTAGCCGTGCGTTTTCCCTAAGGCTTGTTGCATTTTTCGTACGCCATTATCGCGATGTGAAGAATTGACGACGTACGTTTTGTGCAGTGCCGTGACGTGTGTGTTTTATGTATTGCGACGACCGAAGGAATTTTGATTTCAGTGTAATTGTATTGAGCATATTCGAAACGCGATGGATATGAGCACGTTCTTAACCGCACCGCTGCAGCTGGACAAAATCTGCAGGGCTTGCCTTGGCGAGAAAGGCGATATGAAGCCTCTATATGGTGCTTGTTTAGATGAAATGCTTGTTTCTTTCGCCCAAATCCAGGTAAGACTCGCCGATATTGCACATTTTAATTAGGTTATATTTTAAAAAGATATACAAAAATAACTATAATTTAATACTAAAAAAAATTTCGAGTCAATCAATGGAACTCTTGCGATCTATTCGAATTATAATTAATTGTTTAAATTTGATAGGAAGCGACATCTATGATTGTAGGTTCTATTTCGTATAGAATGCGCATGCGCCGTTTGGAAGTATGTAACCGCGAAATTTAAATTATAAACTCATTATTCTTATAAAACCCTGCACAAGTTGTTGGACATAGTTTAGTGCGCATATATCATCGATAAAATTCTTTTCTTTATTTCTTCGGTGCAATTGAAATTTCACATGTGTATATAATACACACACACGATTAGCATACACACACACGATTAGCATATATACATACATACACACCTTTAGCATATACACACACACCTTTAGCATACACATATACACACACACCTTCACACATCACTAACCCGCACACCTGGACACACATACATACATTCACATGTGCATGCTATTGATATAGACCAATAATTCAAACGCATCTACCACATACTCACGAACTTTGAAGAAAGAGCTATCTAAAATTATAGTTAATTACTACATTGGCCTTGGTATATACATAGTATACTTTGTAATAGGTGAACGAAGGCGATGGATTACCATCAAATATGTGTGTTCAATGCATCCTTCAATGCAGTCGCGCCTACACCTTCAAACAACTCTGTGAGAAATCCGAAAACATCCTGCGCAACTACATCTCCCCCGAGTTCCAAGCCCAACTCTGCGACGTCCTAGACCAAAAATCGGATCCGCCAACAACACTGGACGTTGGAAGCGTTGTCGCCGATGTGACCACCGAAGACCTTCAGCAATTCTCAAACACTGTTAGCACTGTCGTACTAGATGATGGCCTTCCTGCACAACTGGTCACCTTCGCTGATGGTTCCACAGGCTACTATATGGAGAACGTAACGATTGTAGATGCTGGCACCGACGAAAACGGAGCAATCCAGGAGGTCCGCATTCTAGAGGATCCCGAGGAACCTGTCTACTCAGATGAGGATGATTTTATTATCGCTCCTGAAACCCTACCAGATGCGTCACTTGTAGCAATTGATGGAAGCAGAGAGAGGAGATTCTCATGTCCGAAGTGTCCAGAGACGTTTTCGCTGAAGATTGATCTGAAGGTTCACATGATGTCACACCCTAAAGAGATGGATCATGTTTGTACAGTTTGTCATAAGTCCTTTGCGGAGGCTAGGATTCTGAAGAGACATTCGAAGATCCATCTCGAGAAGAAACCGCATCAGTGTGATGAGTGTGGGATGTCGTTTGCGGAGAGTTCGAATTTGAGTAAACATAGGAAGAAACATACCGGGGAATTGAGGAATATTAAGGGTAAGCCACATCTCTGTTCAGTTTGCGGAAGGGCTTTTAAGTGGGCTTCTTCTCTTTCGAAACACATGAAATACCATACTGGACATAAGTTGCATACGTGTGACATGTGCGGGAAGCAGTATGTGGAGGCACGAAGTTTGAAGATCCATCTGAGGTCACATACGGGGGAACGACCTCATGCGTGTACCATGTGTGATAAGACATTTACACAGATCTGTAACTTGGAGAAACATCTTCGGGTACATACAGGTGAAAAGCCCTATGTTTGTAATATATGTGGGAAGAGGTTTACTCAGAGTGGGTATGTGTCTATACATATGAGAAGTCATACTGGGGAGAAACCCTATGTTTGTCACACTTGTGGGAAGGCTTTTGCTGGGTCCAATTCTTTGGCGATCCATCAGAGGATCCATACAGGGGAGAAACCCTTCGAGTGTAATATATGCGGGAAGCGTTTCAGTAGACTGAAAGTGCATCAGAGGCTGCATGGGTTGGATCGATTAGTTCCGTGTAAGGAATGTGGGATGAGTTATGCTAGTAACGAAGAGTTGCAGGAGCATATGATTAATTTACACCACTGCTTGAAAGTGGAGACTGTGGCGATCTCAGATTTGATGTAAGTACTTTCTGTTCTCCTATTTCTTCTTTTTTTGCTCTAGGTTGTTGATTAGCTTCCTTTTCTTTCCTGGTATAGAACGGGAGAGACTGTACATACTCTTCAGGTGCAAACAACACTTCAGTAAAACGTGATATCCGTAGGTAAGACAACATTTTAAGTTTAACTTAAGTCTTAGGAATTTAACATAAGTCTTTTATCGATTGGCGTTATGATTTAACTTGTCTGTAATAAAATGTATTTATTTTGACTTTGAAATTTCCTTTGATTCTTTGATTTCTTTGATTCTTCGCCCAAAAGAATCACATATACCCGGTGCTTTCGCGGTTGAAGTTACAAGAGGAAGTTCACAAGTCGAAAGTTGGAAAGTAACTTAACTTTATTCAATAAGTATGTTAGAAACTAAACGCAGGTAACACTCCAACCTCTTACCACATCATTTGGTGATGTTATCCGCTCTCTCTCTCTCTCACACATACACACACCATTCCACCGGTTACCTCTTTTCCACACTTTTCAATGCTTAACACTAAAGGTACGCCATCCATTCGCATCAAGTGGCCAAATACACATAATTAAGTCAAATATGAAACTAATCTTAACATAAAATAAGTCCTTACTTTTGGTCTTCTTATTCTTGTTTTAACCTTTTGTTCCCATGTCTCACGCAAAACTATTCCCCTGGTGCCCCCCCCCATACCTTCGTTTGTTCACATTAATGCACCAGATAACCTTATCTGTACCATTTTTCCTGTGAACTGCATCTTGCCTTGGCTTTCAAACGTTTTTCCTCGTTCCCCAAATCTGTTTTCTTCCCAATAATATTGTCACGGCTCGAGGTTTTGTGGTTCACCTCTGTAACCCCGTTTCCTCGAAGTGTTCACTCAGCTTTGGTCACCCCATGGAAAGTTAATGTTTCCTATCATCTGCGGTGGTCTAAAGACCTTCTGTTCGTTATATTAGAATACCGTCTAAACGTGAATGTAATTTTAGGTAAGTGCTCCAGATTTATCTTTATATCATATGTGATTACAGATGTGTTCTTTTACTTTCGCGACAATATATCCTGGTATCCTCCCTATTACTCGTATCTCCTTATATCCAAGAGTATAGATCCCACCTGATCCTTCAAGCTCCCAAACATTCCTTCTACTGGCGAAGTAACTTCGCTCACCTCTATCCTCGTTGTCCGGGCAAAGACTTGTCTGACTAACTAGCCAAGACAGGGGCACTAACCAAGTTCATTGGACCAGAACTCTTTTGTGCACTCACCATTGAAGGATGGAAGAGGGAGATCCATATATGGGAAGAATAGATAGCAAAAACACTGGGAAAATAGGCAGACAAAACGTCTACTAAAATCTCATAACAACCTAAAGGTATTTGAACTATCACCGAACGAGTTTAAAACATTCACTGGACTCATATTAGGTCATTGTGTACTTTAGTTTTTACTACTGGCGTAGTACTTTGAGGTATAAGATGAATAACCTCAATATATGATTCAATTTGAATCTATATTTGAAGGTTTTATGCAACTACTTAACCTTTAAAACCTTTATAAAGAGATTAAACAGGTTAAGCATTACATATCTCCTATTCAAACGTCCAAGTTTAGAACAAACGATCTAGTGACGCAAACGGAAGTAAATATTCAAAGTTCAAATGTTTCT
>WSZQ02129076.1:10262-44471 GCA_019419845.2 Weissflogia rhopalogaster
CTATGCTCAGAAATCAAAAGATTAGTTCTTAAAACTTTAATATATCCAAGTGTAAGGAAAATAACGGAATATTTCTGAAATAAAATGAACCAAATATTACCTATGAATAATCTGTGATATGATCTTTCTCGAAATTATCAAATCGGCGTCTTCTGTCAGAAAGATTAAGATAAACTAAAATAAAAAGACATTGAAATTCTAATAATACATAGAAAATGTAGATTTATTCTTAAAAAGATACATTTTAACATCTTTAAAACTATGATGAAAGAAAAGTCATTTAACGTAGCTTTTATAATCTAGGTTGATTTTACTTTCAAAGTGACAAAGCCTAATAATATTCAAAAATAAATATTAATTTTGTGAATTCTGCGTGACAAAAGGCAAAATTTAAGATGCAAAAATAAAAGATCTTAAATAAACATAGCTTGCAATTCGAATAAAACATCGCAAACGTTGATTTTTGCTTGCAAATGGAACGAAAACAAATAAAATTATACTTGCTAATTCCCCAGACGCGAAACCCTAGCCAAAAAAGACATCCATAAAGTGAATAACCTTTTAAAATCCACGCATTCTAATTAATAGCATGCATAAACAGGCTTTATATCACCGCCCTTTGCTCCTATTTCGTTTTGTTCATTTCTTTTTCATTTTGGCGCTATACATTTGACGTAAAACTGAAATAAACTGGGAGTAAAATGAAGAGTTTGCTCATAGTTATCACGGAATACCCTTGCTGATATCCCTTTACTATCGTTTCGGGAGCATTCATTGCAAGGCTATTGGAAATATATGCAGATCTAGCATTTTGCATGAGCATGCATTGGTTTACATAAAACTGCGCGTTACGCGGAACGGGAATATTGTTTTTATAGTTCATCCTCTTTCCACAGATCCTCGGATTCGACGGTTACAGCTTCCGAGTTCCATGGCGGGCACGTCAGTTGCAGAAGACGACAAATTTAATAATAAAATTTATACGACTTTCAGTCTATGATCGCATGACGGCGCTGCGGCCACCATGACGCGACGAGCGCGAATTTTTGCCTACGCATCACGTCGAAACATAACCTCACTTGTAGGCTATCTCTGCGGACGTAATGCGTTTACTATCTAGGCGACTGGGAAAAAGTTAAAATTGGCACATAAATTTGGGTTATGCCAGACTAATCGGGAGCAAATGAAAGAATTATTTGACAAATGAACGCCGGTATGGATGGGCGGCTGGGGGCTGGTACGATGGGGTGTTTTCATTTATTTAAAAGTCGATAGCGCTGGTTTCACGGCATTCGAAATAGTGTGCTGGCGGAACGTGTGCGATGAACGCGAGGCCATAAATCCACCTTTTTAAGCCAGTAAGCAGTAAATTTTAATATGCATATGCGCACGACGTGCAAAACAAACTGTTGAATCGGAAAATGCACGCCTCGAAAATGGCGCCTCTTTTTAGGTGCTACTTTTGTGTATATTGTATGCAACTCAATACACACCATCTGGTTTATGCTATTTTTATTTCATCAACTTGTTACATTGATATACTGTTACTGTTGTAGTATATGTAAGAAAGGGGTTTCTAGGGTAAATATTGTTGCCGATATTTGTCAGATGGAAACTTTTAATACTGCGTGAGAGTTTTAAATTCTAAACAATTCTGAAACTACGGAAATTTAGAACTTGGGAATTTCAGTTGAATCTGTAAGCATAATTGTAATGTGTTGAATTGTTTTATATTATCGATAGATTATCTATGTTATATTCAGATGTAAATTAATTGTTGGTCAAAGTGTTGGAGTTATTTGAATTTGGCGTTTAAACGAAGGGACATTCAGTTGACTTGAGTGAGGATGCTAGAGTTTGGCGTCATTCGAGTTTGAACTCACGAGCAAGCGCAAGCGACTTAACGCACGTGTGAGCTAAGCGACTTAACAAACGATTTTTCCATTGCGTATATACCTGTGTTTTACTCTGCACCAACCCATAACCACCATAACAAAGTGACCAGTTTTAATTAATAAAATAAATTTAAAAAAAATCGATAGATTGAAATATCTCAACTAATTTATCCTTGGATAATAACAAATGGTGAGATTCTTCAAAATGTGTGTATGCAACACATTATGCATTGTACCATTCTCGTTTCTATAGTTCTTCTCCCTAATTTGATACATTAGATACATATTTTGAGCGTAGTAGCCCAGTTGGTAAGATCGCTGCTTACCACGCAGGGAGGTTCCAGGTTCAAATCCTGGTTGTGACAATAATACCTCTACTCGCCCTGGCAACCACATTAACATCTGTAGTTGTCGTTATAGAAGTCTTCTTCATCCTGGGCAAGGCTAGCAACCCTTCGAAAGGGAATTAATATGCTCATAGTTACCCAGAAAAATTCTGGAAAAATGACAGGCCACTGGCCTAAGCCTAGTCGGCGACAAGGCGAGTGAACGAAGAAGAACACCAAAATACTGAAAACAAATATTATTCCGTTTTTGACAAACCAACATGACGATGTATATACTAATCTTACAACGCCCAACCTGACCTAAGGTATCCTAACTTCATGCATTTGCTCGCAGTATTTTGGTAAACTCTTTATTTCTCTCTATACGCATAATTGATTTTCCCTTGACTCATTAGAAAATATTTCATAAAATAGTTTATACTATCCAAGTGACCCACAGAACAAAGTTTTAAAGTAAATGTACTCATTTATATTGTAAATAATTTATCACATTTCAATGGCGCACCTCACTTCCTAAAAGGTTTCACAATGATTTGCCCAATGTCAAAGTCAGTCAATTACAGATTTTGACTAAACTGGGTTTAGCTTAAAAATAAATTCGAATATATCCATTTATTGATCATCAAAACGGAAAAGAGAATTTCGAAAATATATACTTGTGTTAAATTCAATTATCATTTTGTGAAAAGTTTTTAACAGTTAGTGCATAAAATCTAAATTACTCGTAACATTAAAATAACTTACAATTAGTAATCTAAATATGATAAACCTATTTGTTTAAATTTACTTCGAAAGTTTCAAATCTATTATTTGCATAACGTCTCACCCCAAAATCTAGTTCACAACGAAATATACAGGGGAGAACACGACTTATAATCACTTACGATCGGTGGCAACTGAATTTATTATAAAAACGAATCTCTGAGGAAATGTTTCAAACCCGACTCTAGATAATAACTCATAACGACAAAATCATACCTGTTCCCATGACAAATATTGTCTGCTCCGTCGGTTCATACCTAATATAGTTGCCAACTTCTGAAGACTTTGGAAACCTAGCTACAAATATGTTCCTTGATTGTGAACATGTTGGCAAACTTGTATTGTATTTGCAAATGTTTGTACCCGAAATATATTCATAGCAATAGGCAAACACAAAAGTGTGAAAACGAGGTATAAGAAAGCCATAGATGGATAATCCAGAATATTATGTGCATTCGAAGTTATTCCATACTTTATTACAGGCCTTTTCAGGACTCAAACCTGATTTTCTCTTAGACTAAATATGTTAACATATTCCGCTATAAAAATTTAAAGTATGAAAGCATGAGTTTTGAAAACGGAAACATAGAATTGAAAACACCGGGAGCGAAATAGTTTTGCCCGAATAAATACGACATTCGTTATGTTTACGATAAGGTCATGATAACAAGATTCCGGCTTGATGTTTAATGTTTAATTCAGTGAGCACACGGTGCCCGATGGTGGCAAACACGTTCGTAGCACATCGTGTGCGTGTCTAATAAAACAAAAATATGTGAGAAACACGCAGGATGCGGATGCTTAAGACCTAAGAGCATCGCGTTGCGTCGACGGCGGCTCGGGGGGCTGAAATTCGCGCCCTCTTGGAGTACGGCCATCTGTTTAGCTTTTCTTGCACGGGCGCGGCTCGCGTGCCGGATACGGCGCGATGCTGCAAGACGCTGAAGAAGTAAAGCAACATTTACGCAATATTTTGTGTCCAATAGCGGAGAATTATTACCGGCTGCCGGGTGGCGAGAAATGCCGGCGCCATTTTATACCGCAAGAAAAACCTCCATTAAAAGCAAGTGAAGCGATGACTCTAATGCTGAATACGTTCTTTTTTCTTACGGCTGTTTTATCTGTCTCGAGACGAGTATGTGGATGAATTTTTAAGGTATTTCAAAGGATTTATCTTATAAGCTGGGAATGCATTAGTATATATTTGTACAGAAAATAAGTATAAAAAATAATTGGAGTTTAATGTAGTTTATGTTGCTATTTTCGCATTTTTACCAAAAGCTTTAAAAGAACATGTAACATCATGCTTAATGCAAAACAATCAAAGTGCACCCTGTGGAGTGGGCGTAACTAGGTTTGTCAAAAAATTACCGCAACCCGACTTACCGGTTTTTCGGCTTTTGTCAAACTTCGGACTTATTCTGTTAAGGTTTTAGCAATAAAAGTCCAGGTTTATAACTGAGCAAAACTCGTTTACAGCGCCCTTTAGCAGAAAATAAAAATACTATGAAACTCAATTTATTCGCATTAATTAATAAACATATAAAATTCCTAATTGCACCTGGGTTTGTAAAAAATTTCTTCAAACTCGGATATTAACCGTCATATTTGCATGAATTTTATTCATCGCACTTTATCGCTCTTTGAAGGAAATGTATGTGTATCTGACTAGTGGTGACAAAAATTAAGTATTTGTTTGGGCGATTAAACATCACGATCAGGTCCGTGATGTTTAATGTATGAATTTCGCGACGTTTTCGATGATTATATCGATGCAACGAGATATTTTCAAGATCAATTGATTCTGGTTTTACAAACAGAACTTTCAATACCAAGCAATAGCGGAGCGCACCGTATGCTGAAAACCGATATTTTCTACCTCAGCCGATATTGATATGGAAACCGAAACTCTCGCCAAAACCCGAGTAAATTCCTGGAAAGTAAAAACCCGATTTTACTCGAAACGGACAATGAAGAAATTCGAGTGACCCGGATTTATTGGGTATACTACGCATACCTAAGCGCAACGTTGGTAAACTAGTCTAGAGGATACATAGATTTAATTAGGGTTTGGTAAATTATTTAACATTGTCTAACTAATTAACTAATAATATTATGCAATTAATAATAATTGCTTGACTAATTAACAATTAACTAACTAATTATTTGCAACATCCGATATTAACATCTGCAATTTAAAAAAATGTGGTCAAAGGAACATTTATAATTGCACTTGTATATTTTTATATGGAAACGAGTTAGGCTTAATCGGAATATTTGAATTCCCATCAAGTGTATGGGAGAGGAATTTAGTTTATCATCCTGTTAAGCCTGCTTCCTGTAATGAGAATTGATGCGGGAACAATTAGACGCAATGAATATTGCTCGGTGCGGCGCATGCTGGGAAAAAACACAAGATCTTAAAAGTGTCGATTTAAACCGCATATCATTCATAGATGTCTCTTTCCAACAAGAATCACCGTGTTATTACACTAGCTGTCACTCCGCGGAGTCACATTCTCTTTACAAAGCGCTACTGCGCTGATCCATAAAACGTAATATATTATTTCAGGTACTCAGTACTTTCCCTGAAGCTTTTCAGGTGCAAAATCAATTGTAACCATCTATTTAAAGTTACATTGATATTCACAGCGGTCCCTGGGACGAGCCTTGACAAGTAGAGATACGTCTTGCATCTAGAATTTCTTAGGAAATGAGTTTAACTAACAGTGGAATGATTCTTCCTACTTATATCGGGTGAAAATAGTTGATGCCCTAATGGAGGACTTAATCCTTATGTTTAAGGATTGTTGAAGCTATTTCAGCCTAGGCATTGGTGCCACGTAGAGGGTTTGAAGACAGATTGATACACTGATTTGTTACAGGTGCACCCGATGTGGACTTTTATTGTTGTAATTCTTATAATAGTAGACTACTTAGTGCCTTAGAGAACAATTGTTGTGGGTTCTCAAACAAAAGAAAATAAAATAATTAATAACTTCTTAAATCTAGAGACATTCGATATCGTTCATGGCACTTATATTTATGTGCATCCAAACATCAGTATCTCTATTGATTATTAATATACCCAGCCCATATTCACAGCATCGGTTGCAGAGCTCATGACAATTACGTCAACGTTAAAATTATTCACCTGAGGCGTATAGATCAGAATCTACAATGTATTCAAAAATTTATTTTTTCCGATAGTCTCAACTTTACGTTAACATTAAAGCAACGTAAAATCTAAGCACATGGAGCGCTTAAGCTTTGCTATTTGTTACGTTGTTTACTTAAAATACAAACAAGAGGGTTCTGTTTCAAGTAATCAAATGAAAGGAATTTATTTTCAACTTTTCTATATAATTATGCCCCAGTTATATACTGTAGATTCTGTTCTATAGCTTCAGGTGAAAAATTTTGACGTTTACGTATTTGTCATTAGCCCTGCTACCGATGCTGTGAATATGGGCTGGGTATATTAATAATCAATAGAGATATGGTCATCTTTGCACCTTCGCAATGTATTTTAAATGGGAACAATCCAACTATTTTTTGCCCATATTTTGGTCACATTACGAGGTATTTACTTGATATATTTATTAACACATTTCCTTTCCAATTCTACATCGAACCATGAAAAAATTGGCTGGGTATTTTATGTATTTCCAAAATCAAAAAATTGCATATAGCTTATATGCTTATATAGCTTATCATTTTCCGATGGCTTTTACGATAGGATCACACATGTGACATCTATGTGTTCCGCGCATACTTTCTCTGCAAACCGTTAACGAACAAACGTATACAAAATTATAATTATATTATCCACGGTATTAAGTGGTTTCCCAGAATCTTTTCAGGTTTAAAATTAATTGTAATCATCTGACGGAGTGATATTTATATTCGTCTCTGGGACATACTTAGCAAGTGCAGACTCTTGATATTTTAAATAAAGGGCTTATTATCGCATTTAAAATATTCTAGGACATTCCTGCGAATAAAAATTTATATTTAAATATATAATCGGCAGAACGACTAGGGTTATCTTCCTAGGCCTGCTTCATTGACCACATTGCGTACAGTTTTATAATTCATTAAAATTAAAATTCAAGTTTCTTAAAAATAAGAAAGCTTTATGTAATTAAAACAAATACACGGCCACAAAACACTGCGGGAACAAAATATGTTTCCGTGTTGAGGACAACTGAAAATTTTCCAACTGCACATAGTGCTTTTAGTGCTTTTACAAATTAAAATTTGCATTTTAGCAAATGCATGTTTACTGTTTACAGATGCGAAAAATCATTGAAATAAATTATGCACAACGGGCGCGACATGCGAAACATCTTCTGGTGTATGATGTGCATTGTTGCTGTGGGGCCGGCCCGGCACTGGCGGCGGCGTGTTATCAGGCATGGCGTAATGGAGTAGGTGTGATAAGCACAAGTTGGGCCATTTGCACGTTTGCACGTTTTATGTGTTTTTATATTCCGTCGGCTCGGCTCCGGCGGCGGTGGTGGCGGTGGAGGCATTGGAAGGCAGGCATGTGGAGATGCAAATGTCGCACGGCTGTCGGCCCCCTTATCGCGGGCGCACAGTGTCGGGGGCCAATCTGTTGGTATGCATGTGCACACTGCATTCGATAAAATTGCCATTTTTGCACTTACGAAATACGTAAATGTAATGTAATGTGTTTTATATGATTGCGTCGGTAGCGGCGGTGGCAACGGAGGCGGCGATGCACGTGTTGGAAGCGGCATCCGTGGCCGAGAGGGAAAATATGCGAGTGTGTACGTGCGAGTCGCTCGTTCGCTCGTGATTGCGCCTCGTTTCGAGTTCATTCATTCGCGAGCGAGCGGCGCGGCGTGGCGCGGCGGAGGCGATGGTGGCGGCAACGGCGCGTGGGCCCCCCCGATCGAGCGTCGGCAAACTCACTATTATTACGTTATCGGCATCGTTATAACCCGCGAGGGAACGTCGCGGACAAAGTGTGTACAAACGCTGCCGCCTCCGACGGCGCCGCACCGAGCAGTTAGAGTGCCTTAATAAATTTCCCATAACGCGATCGTTTATCAATTACCCACTTACGCCACTGTCATTTACCACATCAAAAACCCTAAATATTTATGGGCATAACTGCAGCTTCGCATAGCATAACATGAAATGATAACCACCAATTTGATACTTGGAAACAGATTACATGTAACCTATATAGTATACGAATATTTTCATATAAAATATGTAATAGGCAGAAAGTGGTCATCAAAAATAAAATATTCATCTCAAAATACCCATACCTAAAATCGAACAAAGGTATCAAGCCTTATCGGAACTATGGTTAAACATTAAACATTAAACTAAATTGCATTACTTGGCAAAGTTTAAAAAAGTCGAAGTACAGTCTACTCCACAGGTTTCCAAACTTTTTTATAGCTGCGCCTCCCTTTCCTTAATACACTCTTTTGGCGTCTCCTGCTCAAAAATATTTTCTGGGGCCTTTCCAGTTTCATCATAATATAATGTCAGCACAATTCACGTGTTCAGTAATGTTCCAATAGGTACCCCCTTATAAATTCTCTCGCCTCCCTTAAGACTAGTCCTCTGTAAGAAAGCGCGTCCCCCCGTTTAGAAACCTCTGGTCTAGTCCATATAATATGCACCGATCAAGAGTCCCGAGGTGAATAAAAAGATTAAAATATATTTTAAGAAAAAGTCACGCCCAACGTGGGGCTCGAACCCAGGACCCTGAGATTAAGAGTCTCATGCTCTGCCGACTGAGCTAGCCGGGCATGCGTAGGACTGGCAAGATTTGCAAAAACAATCTTTTTCTCTAAATTCATCTTCGTCGGCTTTTGAATTAAACGCCTGTCCGTATTTTGCACCAATTTCAAGGGTATATAAATGTATGATATGAACAACAGTTCCGAAAACCACTCTAAATGTTTTGTTCTTCCTATTGACATCCTCAAGATAGCGATGCAGTCGATGTACCTGTAGTATTCGAATACTAATTTGTTGTTCATGAAAAGTGATATCAATTTTTGGCAGTGTTCTAAGTATTACTGAGTATTGACAGTATTCTCAGTTTATCACACTGAAACAAGACATTTGAACATAACTTACACCTAACGAAAGGCTCGAACCCACAACCCTGAGATTAAGAGCCTAGACTGTGCTAACAGGACATGCGTATCTGTGGCATAATTTTAGGAAAGGTCCACCATTTTTAAAATTGAGATGTAAAGTTGTATAGTTGTCTTCTTGGCTTAAGGCGCAAATATTTCCAAGCAACGATCTCTTCTGTTAGCGACTAACAAGAAGCCCGACTGTTCTCGTTGACTTTACTGGGTTAGACATTTGGCCTACTAGTGTCGTTCCCAGAATTCTCCAGCTAATTATTAGTGTTAATTTGTTTACGCGGTCACCTAGGGTCTGTTACAAATTGTAAATTTAAGTTACTATTGTATTGTCCACTAATTTTCATTTTATTCTACCGAGCATCGACCGCTATGGTCATTCGCTCTATTCAATTCTTTTTCAATGTAATTAGTCATATTAGCGGTTAAGATAACTGATAAACAGAATTCACTTTAATATGCATCCCCTTCCAGAATCATGGACAGTGGTCATCGACTATACGTCTGCGCCACTTGGTTGGACACGACTAATTAGAAGGGTAGATAAGAATATTACAAGTTACAGCACCGAAAACTCCTGTAAAAAGTTCTCTCCTACCCATTCACAGCCTTAAGACAGGTGATGCCGTCTATGTAAAGTGCTGTATCCATAATTGACTGATCATAAAAAGAGGAAGGACAAACTTTTTGTCAGGGACTATATCTACTCCCTAATACTATATATAGCAACCTTAATTATAAGGAGTCACTAATTGATAGAAATAATTCAAATTTGTGCAATATAGGCACGACTCTTGGTCATTTAAATGTTACATGCCTCTTACTAAATAGATTCTATAAATGTATCCTCGATGTCACAGTGAAACTGTTAGTAATTGTCGGTTTGAATAGCGTTAAAATGAAGAAAATAAATTTAAATAAAAGTCACACCCAACGCGGGATTCGAACCCACGACCCTGAGATTAAGAGTCCCATGCTCTACCGACTGAGCTAGCCGCGCATGCGTAATTCTAGAAAAATGTTAAAAAAGAGTCGCCAACTATAAGAATTGAATTGTTAATGGATATTACCCGCCTGTCGGTATTGGAAAAGTGGATAAATGTATTATAAGCTACAGTTCCGAAAATAACCCTAAAAAGTTGAAACCTACCCATTCGCAAACTTACGATGGATGATGCAATCGATGCAAAGTGTTACATACATGCATTGATCGTATTCTTTTGTCAGTATCAGTACCTACTCGCTAAGGTTATATATATATATATATAGCTATCATAACTATAAGGAATCACTAATTATAAGTAACTATTAAAATTTGTGCAATGTAGACAGGGCACATGAGTATTAAAATGTTAAATGACTTTTACTGTAAATATATTCTCGTTCATCACAGCGAAGTAATAGTAATTACGTAGGGTTTGAACCCACGACTCCGAGATTAACAGTCTCATACTCTACTGACTGAGCTGGCCGGGCATGAGTGACCTTGGCATGATTTACAGAAAGAAGTTGTAAATTCAAATTACAAATTTATTTGTATTGTCCACTAATAAGAAGTGTAGATAAATGCAATACATATCTTTTAAGTAACTTTGATCATTATCTCCGTACTAGGTTGCCGGTTCAATGTCGGCCGGGAGCATTATTATTTTCTCTTCTGAATAATATGTTTGCAAAATGTTAAGTACAACATAAGCATAGTTCACTATTTAGACTCATTGCAATAAAGAAATTTTAACCATAATCAAAGTCTGAATTCAATAGTGAAACTGGAAGGTAATACTACGCAACTTCACAGATTAATTTAATCCGAGAATTTACATACCTTTAAATCGACGAGAAACCATACATTAACTGAAACAAAAAGAAAAGATAAGTTTAATTCACATATATTTCCACGATAGTGAAATTCCAAGGATATATTTTATAAGTCCAGCAAATATGAAATGCGCTTATGTGTTCGATCGTGTGGATGTGTGTGCTTTTTTTCAACGCGTATGGAATATATCACTGAATTTCATTTTCCGCTCGGCGGAGAGAAAAAAAAAAGGAAAACAAAAAAGCTGTGTGTGTCAGCGCGATGGGGTGGCAGCCATATGCATTATAGATAGATAATATTCATATCAATTGAAATCCGAGACGGGTATATTGAATCCGCCACAATTCGAGCACGAATTATTAAATCGAATCCAGGCGCACACTGCTCGTACGTTACGCCCGCGCGCCCGCCATCCACAGCCATCGTAACCGGATATACTTTTAACCTACATAACCCAAAATTCAAACACATCCACGCTGTCAGGCGCATTTAGATTTGAATAAATATTGCACACGAATTGTATAAATTGAAATTGCACAATCGCGTTTATAGAGTATGCTATATATTTTTCATCGTGGGATTAATCGCAAGGAATTTGATTTAATCATTGCGATTTATCTGCTTTAATTTGTAGGTTAATATATTTCATTCGGCGCAATCTGAGTAAATATTAACTACGAATATGCACTATATAATTTAACATACTGTAGTGTAACTTTGTGGAAGTAATGAGACAGATCTTGGTGGGTAAAATGAAGAAAATATTTATTAAATGCGTGTTAATGAATTATATCTATAAATACAAGTTATTTTAACTTAAATTAACTTAATAAATAATATTTTAATAAACGTTCATTTAACATAACAAATTACAAAATTTAAAGAAAAAAAGATAATGCACCCAACCGGATTTGAACTTCTATCTCTAGCATGTTACGCCACGAATGCACACAATACGCAGTTTGCGTTATTATATTCTCATCCGTTTTGGAATTGACGAATAGGAAACCTTTTAAACCAAGAAAAACCTGGACAACTTCATAAGCGAAGCCTCTTAGCACAATTGTTCAGGTGAGGGTTCATGGAGCACACAGATAAATCTGTGGGACTCTCCGAGGTGGCTGTGCACGCTTATAAAAAAAGAGCACACGAGACAGGAGCAAATTCGAAGCAGCGCTTATAATCCTGGGTACCAGGTGGTGCAAGTAGTAGGGAAGAGACTAGCATACATGGACTGCCGAGAAAAAAAACCGGTTGGCCAGAGCAAGATGAGAATCGGAAGAGAGAGGGAGAAAGGTCTGGATGGGAGATGGATACCGAAATTGTTGACTGTGTGGAGCAGAATAGGATACGTTTCCACACCTGGTGTGGAAATTCATGAGAATGCATGATGTATGGGAAGAAGCCCCGAGAGGAGTGAATATGTGGGAGGGTAGTTGGGGGAGAGAGGGTATGGGATGGCTAGAGTTTTAGTCATACTAGTACGTTATTCTAGGAAGACCCTCAATCCGTCGTGACTATTATTATCTTCTCCTACGACTTGGAATTGACGGACAGATACATTTTCAACAACGTATAAACTAGGCAACTCTATTAGCACAGCTTTGCCTCTTAACACAATTATACTAACCAACTGTTGACTGAATGATCTCTACCCAGGAAATGCCTTTTGCAAACGCATATATACCAAATCATCATTGTTATTTTAAGTAACTATGGTGAACAGCTGACATATCAACTTGAACAAATAATCAATTTCAATGCAAACTGAAAGATATTATTCACGAATTGCATTAAGTTCAAAGAAAAATGATAATAAGCCGGGCCGAACTTCAGCAACCTCTGAACTTCTAGCACGTTACGCCAGGAAGACCATCAATCCGTCTGAACATTATTATCTTCTCTTACGGCTTGGAATTGACGAAAAGAAACCATTTCAACGAAGTATACAATAGGCAACTGTTGTTTCTTAATATAATTAATCTTTTGACCTAGTGTTGAATAAATGAACTGTATCCAGGAAAATGTATTCCGAAAATGCTTACATCCTAAATCATCAATCAGCTCATTACGCAAAGGCTCTCAATCCAGCGGGTACATTGTCATCTTCTATGAACAACCTGAACAACTTCATAAACGGGGCTTAGCCTCTTAACCTAACCTAACCTATTGACTGAATCATCTCTATCCAAGAATATGCATTATGTAAACGCATGCATCCCCACTGATCATAAAACATACCAACCCAATTTAAATCTAACATGAAATTCACTGCCAATCCAATTTTGACTAAAATAAACATAACTGGAAAATCGCCGACATGGGAATGCAAATATTTTTATTTACTCGTTGGTGTTTGCCCGCATGCGCGTAGATTGCGATTTGTATTCCATTTGTCCAGGCGAACATGAATTGTATTTGACCACTGCAAGGTGCGGCGAAAGCTTATGGCGAATGCGCCGGGCGTTGAGACGCTGCCGTACTCAGCTAGAAGCGCACACAACACGCCCAACGCCGTCGAAGGCACACTCTGCTAATTCAATATTGTGAAATATTTATAGGTTAATTCCGGGCCGGTGATTTTTCATTAACGTTTGAAAACACGCCGCCAACCGTGGCTAACACGTGCAGTCGGGCAAAGTGCAAACATACCACACTTGTGTTGTGTGTGCGGATGTGTGTATGCTGCAAACATACTCACACATGCGCGGCAAACACGGTGTCGGTTTTGGCGAAAGTCGCCATCATTTGAGCATTTTGGCGTAGCGGCCCACCGGCGAGTCATGCAATACATTCCGGCCATCGCAAACTCGCCGCGTCGGCTAGATTAGACGCTTGTATGTGTGTTTTGTCCCGCGCAAAGGCTTTCGCTTCTAACGCGAGCTTTATTAGTTTGCCCTCCAGGTTGTGTGGCTCGATGTTTTATCAATTTAGCGGCGTGGCTTTCCGTTCGCTTGTCATTTATCAAATGGACACAGCTCACGCGGTTGTTACTGCAATAAGAACAAAAACTTACCGTGTTTTAGATAAAAGAAAAAAAACTTTGATCAAATTGAAATTACAGCTCTATTTGTTTAATTCCAATCAACAATAAATGTAGAACCATGTTTTTTTGTGAATTATTTGACCGTTTTGAAATTTGTTATTGAAATTTTTATTAAGGATATTCGTAAGAAAAAATAAATAAAAAGCCAAGAAAGTGCCTAGTAGCTAATCAGATGAGTGCATAGCCAAAGGAGTGTACATCATTTTGTCGACAATTATCTGACTGTTAAAATTTGATCAAGTAGTGTTTACGTCTCAAACCAGCTACAAGCTGCGTGAATTACGTTATTCAGAGTGTCCTATAATTGATATTACGTTACAACTACACGAGATTGTTGGAAAACATTTGACTTACAACTGTGTCGTCAACTTAACTTTTGCCTACTTCATTACGGGGAGGAGGATTCTCAAGATTAATACAAATAATAAATAACTATAAATATTACGAAAGCACTTATTTGATGTTTCGAATATATCAACACTAACTTGAAACGTTAAATAACTGCCTCTGCCTAGACTACTTTAAAAAGTCCATTAAACTGAAATCAATGTAGTAGTCTTGTTGTTGTTGCAGAGTTTATATGCGCTGAGAGTGAACCATGCAGATATGGAAGACCTCCAACTTTGATTATTTGAACGAATTAGCAGAAATAAGTAGGACCTGTGCATTTGCCTATTTTTGGGGTTGCTGGGCATAGGGCGCTGAATCGTAGTGGACATTCTTGATGAATCCATTCTCAAAATTTAACTCGTCTGTCTTGTTTAGGGCAAAGTGGGTGGGGGTTCACGCCCAACCAAAATGCCACATTTTTTATGTTGAGTGCAGTAACGTTAAAACGGTAAGTCACCCATTCAGAGACGCCCGCGCAGTCTTCAATCAGTCTTCGATTTCAGAACAAAAGCAGTGTTTATTTTGTTACCCACCCCCGATTTTTAGTTTCATGCTGAAGTATTACATAATGTATGGCAAAGGCAACCGGAAGGTAATTTGTTTGCTAAGGGAAATTCGATTAGGGATGTCAAAAAAGTATTAATATCGACTCACGACCGAGGCAAATGAAGAATCCTTAACTCTTAGTTCCCCATCTGGGGAAAGAGTCAAGGGCTCCCCTCTAGGTCCCCCCTGGGGAATGGCCTTCAAAAGTTTGGAAATACTGCTGCAGCCGGTACAGTCGAATACAATTTTGATCACAAGAAAACCAACACATATGGTAGAGGCGAAGGCAACAACAATGTTGTTCTACTGAGTTGATGTGTACTATCGAAGATGAATCCCGCACCATCTTCTTCTTTTTTATAATATACGTTATTTATATGCCCAAAATTAGAATCAATATTTAGAGCACCTATTCTGGTCTGTAGACCAGATTAAAGTTTACAATGATAACAATGAGACGAATCGACACATGAGGCAACTGTAGTGCGGTTCTTTTGAATTGAAGGGGCTATCCTGACAGACGCCCGCGGAGATTCTTTTCAGTCTTAGTTTTCGATGAAGTTGGAGGCACACTCAACTTATCTTTACTTGTTATGATGTTTATTCAACTCAAATTAGTATAAATTTCTCCTAGCTAGAGAGAAACTCATTCAGTCTTCTATTTCAGAAAAATTGAGACTGTATCTTCTTCTGCTAATATTAGTTGTTGAAATTCTAATTATTTTTATTTCCTTAGTATAAAAAAAACTATCAAAAAGGAATATAACGATTCAGTGTTTTCTGCTAATTTCACTGTTGTAGTATTTCCAGTTATAAACCGAGCTAATCCATAAAACAATTTATAAATTCCGCCACAGCAGATATTAATCAGATTTAAACAATCCGGCATAGCGGCACTCGGCGTCGCTTCCGAAGATAATCCTGACTTTTTCAAACTTCGCGTGAACGAGAGCGCGAGCGTTTTATATTTTTTCGGGCGTGTGCGCACCGCCGAAATAATACATCTAACCATATTATAAATAATAATCGGGCTTATGATATCAAATAAATTTCGCATAATCCCGCCGGAGTGTTTTCCAAACGGACGCGGCGGCAACAAACGAGTGTGCGCCGCCGGCCGAGCCGCCCCCGCCGAAGCACCCTGCCCAACGTTCGGATGTATACATTAGCAGATTAAAATCTGCAAAGTGGGACAGGCGCCGTAGAGGGTGGAGAGAAGGAGGGTGTGTATATGCACGCCATAGAGGGAGAGAGAGAGGCAGTGAGCGGGGACAAGTTATGCGCCGAGTTTCACTTCCGGTGTGCTTACACCGCGCCACTATGCGCAAATTGTGCACAAGCACGAGACACAACAACGCAACCTGACGATGCACACAAACTGCGATTCTTGCCAACTTCGATACGAAGTCGTGTGTAACTTCCGGCGAACGCGCGCCTCCACTCTGCCAAGTTGGGTCCGAAGTAATTAATAGTTAATTTGAGGTGCGGAAACTTGCATTAGTCACTCGGAGACACTTGAGGTCGTGTAAGTTTACGAAATGTCTCGCTGAAATTGGGTTATGTTTGTGCCGCTTACAAACAGCGATCGCTTATTAATCATCCAGATTTCAATGGAATTATATAGATTGATTTCAAAGTTTCATCATACTTCTAGAAAAGCTAACTTCTAGTAAAGTTAGCTTAATATTTAAGAGATTATAATAATAGGAAAAATGCATTATTAGTTTTATAGATGTAACGGTAAATATTCTCAAACTCCGTAAAACTAAAAGGGCTGATAAATATCGTGCAATTATTTTGTCCATCAAGTGGAATCAAACCTCGATCGCAAATGCAAATCATTTTTCTGGTTACATTTAATCACATTTATTGAAATTATAAGGGACTAAAGTATCAGTGTGGAAGTATGTTGGGTTACATAAGTTTCGTTGGATTTTATCAAATGAGATTCAATGATAAATAGGTCGAAAAAATTCTAAGAAATTTGAGTAAAACATAAGTTTTCAAAATAACTCTAAAATAAGGTTATGTTCCTACCACTTATAAAATGTGATTACTTATTAATCATCCCGATTTGAACAAAACAATGTAAATTCATTCTCAAGTTACATTTTTTTCTACATATATTGATTCCCAAGTTACATTTTATCTACGATAAAACCAGCTTTAAACTTAAGGCTGGAGAAAACTAGACTGATGAAGCTTTGAAGACCATGACATTTTGGTAGATGTCATGGTGGTTATTTTCAAAAATGTTTAAGTACACTAAATAAAACTATCGCTGAAACTCGCAAACTGTGAGCCCTTTCAGCCATCCATTATCGCTTTAAGAAATTCACACTTGATTCACCCTTGGAGTAGGATTGTGTTGAAAAACTCATGAAAAGTCGAGAAGATGTATCATGAATTCTTGCAATGCATTTTAGATATTTGCAAATTCAAACTTCGTGACACAAAATATAATAATTTACATAAATATTTCTTTTTGCCCACCTGGGGAGCCTAGCAGTAAAGCATCTACTTACTTCGTAGGAGGATGGGGTTCGAGTCCCCGGGGAGGACATTTCACCGGGTGAATTATTTATATTAATTCTCCCAAAAAATCACAAACACACACACACACACTATTACATAAACTACAACTTTGCACAACAAATTCACACTTAACTCAACACACAACACAACAATCTTCAAACGTCACATCATATTCTACAAATACAAATTAAAACAACAACAAACAATACCTCGCCAACATCAACACAATAACACTTCAATAAAATTGTACAAAAATATATCTATGTAACGTATCCAAGGCGGAAAGACCAACTCAAGTTCGACAGCAACTAAGATATGTTAAATAAATAAATAATAATATTTTTTATTAAACTAAGTGTATTTATGTAAGTTTATTCCTTGAGAATTCGTAACATATCTGATGGATTATAACACTAGTAAATACTTAAAAACATGTACACACACGCAGAGATGCCCTTAAAAAAATATGCACATATTTCTCGAAATAAAATTGAATATATAAATTATATTTTAATAAACCATATTTCAATCAGTTTATTATTAAATAATCTACATTCATCAGGGGTTGCGTTAATTGTATTTCACGTACGCCAAAATTATTTACGTTGAAAATTTTAACCTAGATTAACCCATTTGATAGATATTATTGGAATTTATATTGAAATATTTAAATAATGAATAAAAGAGAACTGAAAAAGTGAACTCACCACGAAATATAACAAAATAATGGTAAACTAAATTACAGTTGAAGGAAGTTCATAGTATAAAACCAACTTATCCACTTCCACCTTAGATGCCTTATTTAGATACTGTCCTAATTAGTCCTAATAAATTATCTTCTTATTCAATGAGAATTAAAAACGAGTGACACCCGTATAGCACGAAGAAGATGTGTTTTGAAAGCGGATTGCGTAGCGGGGACATTTGGCTAATGCAGTTTTTGTTTGCGTTGCCTTTCCTTTTTTTCTGTACTTCATCGTCCTGCATCTAGAACGGCCTCAGAACAATCGAATTCGCGCAGAATGACTGTGATGGATTACTAGTGGGTGGTGTACTGCAGTGCAGCGTGTTTTTCGGTCTGCCTACAACTGGGCGGCATGCCGGCGAAAATCCGAAACAACTGAATTAAAACGCAAAGTCACTGAAGCAATGCTGGCAGCGGCGCCGTTGAATAAAACTTTATATTTTAACGCGATTCGTTGAAACCGTCCCCAAACCCTGACGTCCCTGGCAATACGCCTCGCGCGCGAGAAAAAAGAACGAATCGAAAAAATGCGCAAAAGCGTAAAGCGCGTAAAAAGGGAAAGAAGAAAAGACGATTCAACTTTTTTCATCGCGCGCCAGCGCAACGCGTTCACATAATGATTTATTATGATAAGATTGTCTTTCTTTATATATGGAAAAGGCATAAAAATAAAGTTCGCCGACGCCAGAGCGCTGAAATCTATGCAGTGGAAGTAAAATTCAAATTTGTTCGCAATTGCATGAGTCAAGTCACTGTAAAGCGCATCTGATATAAAATTAAAATGTATCGACATCTAAATTCGGCATTAAGCCCTATCGCGTCGACAGATAGCATCCCCGTATTACCGCGGTAGACGTCGCCGCCCTCGGAACGTCGAATAGTTGGGAAAATACGTGTGGAAAGTGGGAAAATTGTATATGCTTGTTTTAGTGTGGGCTGACGGGGGTGTGTGAAGGAGGTCGACGTTGCAAGCCGTTCCCTTTTCACACCCTCGCGACCCACTGCCCGACCGCCTCGTTTGCCTCGTCGGCGGCGGCAGCACTGCCTCGTTGGCAATACCGTTTCGCACCGCTTCAAATGCAACTTACAACCGTGGCAATGGTTTTGTTCGCGACGTTTCAGCATTTCGCCCATTCGTATGTGCATGTTTCGTTTACACTCGACAAACCATCCGCAAGTATTTTCGGCGGTGGCGTTCGAGGGGCGGGTGCCTGTAAAGTTGGAAATGACTCGTCGCCATCGCCGCACACTGCCAGGGTGGCCTCGGCGCGCCTCTGGGATTCATTTGTAAATACAGCTCGCACTTGACATGCTCGTAACACCGCCATTTGAGTCAATATAAATTCTGTGACCCATAAAAATGTACTCGCCACGCTGAGGAGAGGTGGCGAAAGTGCCAAACCGCACGCCATCGCCGCCACCGATGCTTCGAACTTGTAAACATTGCTTTTCATCGGTCCAGTAAATATGTTTTATGAGATATGCATTTTTAATGTATGTTAATACTCTCAAACATAACCAAGAATTCTGTGTTAAGTCATTTTTGAGAACTACTTTAAAATAACGTACCTATGGAAATGTAATAGGTTAGATTGAAAACTTAAGGGTCTAGATTTATAGTAAGAGTACGAGTGATGTATTTTGGTTTGCCTACATTTCGAGATTCCTATTTTTCTGTTTCATATACTGATCTATTCATCAGTGATCAGTGGATAACCGAGATTCACCGATGGGAAGATGAACACTGTGAAAAATTCTCCTACTACGTGACAGGGAAAACACCCATTCAAACCTCATAGCAATGAAAAGCTAATCGTCCCAACACGTAATTCTTTCAAAGTTTTCACTGCACTCATAGCAGGACTCGGTGCCTTTGGGAACCATCAGCAGAAGATGGGCACGGAGATCAATGAGGAATGTAGACCATGTCAAGAAGCTGCAGTGATATCTGAACACCCTGACCTTTTGTCAATCGATGATGCGAGCGGATTGCCTTCTAGGGTTGTTGCCAGGTTTAATAATAACTTGTGCTTCTTTTAAAATACGCTGTTTTCCTACAACCTCCATTTTCTAACAAACTTAAAGAAAGAGAAATTATATAGAAAGACTTGCCCTTCCAATTGGACGACCTTGGTGCAGCTTTGAAAGGAACTGCCCTCTATCAGACTGGTAAAGAAAGAATATATCGAATCAATATGAATGGTATCCCGCATACATACCGTTATTATTATACTTCTATAGTTGACCCGTAAGGTGAGTGAATGCCAGGTTCCGATTTCCATTTACCCGGAGGTGTGGAATTGCCAGGTAATATTCCAGACAGTCCTATTATGGACACACTTTTTCTCATTTCTTCTCATAACCCGCATTGTCGGTGACCAGGCATTAGGACCTGGCCTAGCCTACTCGAAGACTTGTTCAAGGTAACAGAACAGTTACCTTTGAGTTCGTTGCATGCCTGGACCAAATAATAATGAACCAATGGAAAGAAGACTTTTGCAACGACAACCATAGAAGATAATCTAATTTCCAGAACCTTGATGGGTTCAGAGGCTCATAAAATTCATTATAGAAATTTCCAGAGAATAGCTGAATACCAGTTCACCTCTGGGGACTTAGTAATCTCTACCGTGTTCCAAGGATACATCACCATCATCAGATCATCATAACCATATCATCATCTAATCATTAGAAACCATAAAGAAGTGACCCAAGAATGTGTCTTACATTATCGAAGAGAAACATATCCAAAGGTTCATATCCTAACTTATTCTTTCCTAATTCATTCTACATGTATTGACTTCATGAAAATCTAAATGAAACTCAGGAACATGAAAAATATTCAAATCCCAATCTTACAACTAAACAAATACATAAAAAATAATAAAATATCATTAAGGATGTTTATATATACAACAGAACTTACAAAATGAGTTATATTAATCATTCCCACAACTCCTAAAAAACAGGTTCTTAAAATATTAATGAGATGACTCTGAATAACCTTCAACTCAGATTATTCAACTTTATGACAAACTTATACCAAACAAATAAAAACAGAATGTCAGTAATAAAACGGTTGGCTGAAGTACCACACACGACATAACCTGTTTTTTGCATTGCTCGCACAGCACTCGAGCACCGCTCGACATAAAGTGCCGAAGCACATGCATGTGTTTCCATGTTTTGTATGCGGTGTGTTTGTGGCTTTCGCTCGGCGAGTTCGGGGGATGGCAGCGCATCGCGTGGGAGGGTGTGGGAAATGTGCACTTGCAATGCGCCTCTGCGCTTCGATGCACGATCGCGACCGGAAACATCGAACAAGTGCGTTCCCCGCGCTGGCATCATGAAAAATGTTGCCACCACACTTTCGGGTCCGTCGAGATTTCACAACTACCAATAGGTGCCGTAAAACTCCCGGTCGTAAATATCCCACTCGCTGAAGTGGAGTGCGCATATGTTGATCACGACGCGATTCCCACATCCACGCCGGTATATTAATAATGTTTTCAAAATATTTACTACTTCTGTGCTAGGGCAATCAAAGCGGATCCCAGGTTTATGCTCTTTGCTACCAAGTTGGTGGATTTCGGAGGAGGTTGAGGGTAGGTGGGAGTGGGAATGGGTGTAATTCAAGAATTAGTAGAAGTGGCAGTACCGGCACGTACGGTTGATAAGAACGCGGGATGTAATGGCGCAGCAGTGGATCCCGGGATTGCTGCACAGGATGCTGCAACACATTCAACACATACCCAATCCGATCCCCTCGCCGCCGCCCTGAAGACCGCGGCTGTAAACTGATGCCGGGAAGCCGTCCCAGGAGGTGCAAAGGATCACATAACCTCAAACATCTCACATACACTGTGGTTGCGGGTTACTCAAAGCGGGCAAACCTCGCCGATGGGAAGAAACAAATGTCGCCGAGGTACGCAATAGCGTAAGTGAGGTTGGGCGTCTCGTACCTGCGCTCCTCAGAGAGTTGATGTGTTGTGGGAAACCTAAGAACTACTCACAGCACAATAGCAGTGTATATAGACTCTTAACGCACTACCTATATTAAACTAACGGACTCTACGTTAAAATTGATGAAGTATGTTAGATCTTGTCATTAAATTTAATTCATGCAGATCTTATTTTCTAATAAAATGCTTATTAATTTAAGAGCATTTCCTTACAATTACACATTAATCCCATTAACACCCTTCCGGGTTGGCTTTGCAGGATCTTATTCCGAATATGTTGGAATAATGAGAGACCTGATCTTAGTAGTTCTGCTGTAACCCCGAATAACTGAAATTTCCTTAGACTCTACCCCTTGAAAATTGCCTCTTGGGAGCGCTTTGTACCAGCTTTTTCTGAATATAATGAAAAACTGAGAGACTGAAACTTACTGGAACTCAGATTTTCTGGAATTTTCTTAGACACTAACTCCTGAATAACTGCATTCTGAAGGGTTTTTTGGGTGCCTAGAAACTACTCAAAACGTAATAGCGGTGTATATAGGCTCCTAAGAGCCTTCCTATATTAAACTAACGTGCTCTACCTCTATAGAAATTGATGAAGCATGAAGATCTTGTCAAAAAATATAATTCCCGCAGATCTTATTTTTTAGATCATATTGGAATTTATAGTACCAACAAATGCTTATTAATTTAAGAGTATTACGTGGCAATTAAACATTCATCCCATTAACTCCCTTTCGGCACGGGTAGAAAATCCTTCCGATATGATGGAATAATGAGAGACCCTGCCTTCCTTGTAGTTCTGTTGGAACCCAAATTAGTAGGACCGTAACCAACTGATATTTAACTCCTGAGAGGGCTTTGTATCATTTTCTTCTGAATATGATGGAATAATAAGAGACATGACCATCCAACTAGTTCTGCTGAAACCAAGATTTTCTGGAACTTGCTTAGATATTAATGATTTCTGAGGGAGCTTACTGGGAGCATCTTCTGAATAGGGTCTATTAATAAGATATCTCTGGTGGAAAACAGATTTGTAGAAATTTCCTTAGACCTTAACCTTCTCCAGTTTGCCTTCTGAGAAGGCTATTCATAATATTCTTCAAAGCATGATTGAATAATAAGAGACCTGACCTTCATAGTCGTTCTGTTGTAACACACATTTGCTGGAATTTCCTTAGATATTAATACGTTCTGGATTGCTTTTTGAGGAGGCTTTGTAGGATCTTCCCCTGTATATGGTTCAATAATAGGAGATCTCACCTTCCTAGTAGTTCTGCCGGAATTCAAATTTGCTCAAATTTCCTTAGACATTAACCCTCTCAGAATTGCCTCAAAGGCAGTTTTGTGACAAAAAAATGGTGTAACAAAACTTGCAACACACTTATCAAAAATAAAATAAAACTGCATCAAGGATTATACTCTCATGACGTTTCATATATTTATGTAAACCTACATAAACTTTGATGTACCATGTAACATTCCTGTATTTACAACCTGCATCTACAAACAAAAATATTGCCTGATATAAATGCGTGCAAGTGCCCGTGTTTGTTATACACTGATGGTGGCGGCATACGATAGCGAATTAGATATGCCGGTCAGAGCCGCAACCCAGCAAGCCGGAGAGAAATTAGGGATGCATGCGTCGCGCGCGCTGCCACCGCCCCCCTGGATAATAAACTCATTTAGCGTTTACATAGTTGCCGGCGGCGGTGCGACCACCAACCGCACTACTACCACCGCACGACCACCCGCAGCATTCGGCGATAACGTCTATGGCGATATATCATAAAAAAACGTATCTTTGAAATAAAATTGGATTTTGGATCGTTACGGCTTTTAATGGCCTCGGCGCGTTCTACGCACTCCGTGGGGTGGCAGTGCTGGCACACGCGGGGCCGATTCGAATTTAGTGAAAGTAGAAAAGAAACACAGTGGGGAAATATTAAAATCCCCGCGGATAACTGCTCCGCAATTTCTTAGTTCGTTCATTGCGAATGTAATATAGGTTCAAAAGTTAAAAGTCCCTTTGGGGCTCAGAATTTCGTAATGAGAAAGTCCGTAAATTAAAAGAATAAATATAAAAATATATTTACATTAAGTACTCTTAATGTAAATATATTTTTGTATGTTTATTAAAAATATAATTTAATAGCAAATTAGCATCACTCTATGGAGCATTATTTGACTTGTTTAACTAACTTCGAATAGGATAAAAAAGGTTAAGTAATATTCTACCCTCCTCATTTTCACTTCTAACCTTAATTCTTCTAACTTTGACCTTACTTTAACCTGTTTTTAAATCTGACCTCTAAGCCGGATATGCAAATTCAGACATTACAAACAAATGGCATTAATCGAAAGAGAAAATGATTATACTCTTGGCCGGAACGACCACCCCGTTCGCGATTATCTACACGCAACATAACGAGAGGTTGCCGGTTCGAATCCGGCCAGGCGGCTTCAATAATAAAGAAGATGTCAGACGTCCCCAAGAATCTGGAACACCACATTGGGAGGTACTGATAGAGGTAGGAAGACGAAATAGGTACCGAAGGCTCAAGGGAAATATACAGTAGAAAACAAGAACCGGTCAATGACCGCATAATGAGGGTAAGTAGTTTAAAGATACAGTGACTCTAATTGTAAGCGTTTGATATTTTTACAGATATTTATACATTCCTGACACCTGTGGAAGGTGATTTTCCTCTGACGATTTACTTGTGAAGAGGATAACCAAGAACACGTTTATATTATACAGAAATTTTTATGAGAGCCATCAAGAATAAACGGTGTCCAAGAACCATATAATATAATTAATTTTATTCTAACCTAACCTGAGTCTTCTATTATATTCTATCCAAAATTACTGGAAAATCGACATATTTCAATCTTTTTCTATTGCTATGTTATAATGTGTACATTACATTATTGATTTTAAGTTATGGTCTACATAACCTACGGCTGATCATAACAATACTTGAGATGACTTAGTCCTATACTAGCAATACTCGTTATTATTTTCGCATATAACACATTGTATACTTGCATGACTTGTAGCACTCACCTTTGGGTCGTGCCACAATTATATATCATACTCGTAAACAATGTATAGCATTACATGCTCGATGTACAATATGCAATTACGTCAACTCTATTTCAATCTGTAAATGTGATCTTGACTTGTAAATTATTAACTTGACAAAAATTTACGATTATTACATATTTAAAATTTCATAAGGGAGTAATTTTAAAAAACTTAATGTCCCATAAATTCCCCGTAATTCCTTGTTAGAGGGGTGAGTTGTCAAGATATAAAGATAATATCTATTTATGCATTTTTACAACTCTATAGATGCATATAAAATAACTAATGCCAGGGAGGAGGGCATTATTGTTGGGGAGCTAGCAGATTCCAGAGGGTCGTAGGTAAACATTTTGCAACGTAACCTATAGCAAACCTAACATAACCTCTACTCTACTGTCAAATAAATTCCCCGACGTCGCCGTAAAATATATGACGCGACTTCATGGATTTATTATAATGCCCCTGTCCAAGTGCGACGCGATACATAGGTTGGCATAACATGGGTTGGATAGCACCCACTTGCTCTCACAACAGTCTGCCACCACCTCGCTCCCATGGCCATAGCACGTAACTGACACCTCCGCCCACCCAACGACTCCCCGACACTTGTGCACAATGAAGCCGGTTCGTCTAAATCGCACAGATACAAATTATCCCCGGCTTCGAGGCGGGCGCTGAGCATAAACAAGGGGCGCGCCGCCAACACGCCGCCTCCGAACGCATACGGGGCAAGATGACATATTAGTTATATCAGTATTAGCCGCAGGTGGCCGTGCGGACCCTAAGCTTCAACTAATCCGCTAAAAGTGGATGCGGTAGCACCGCCCACTGGATGCCCACCAGACAGGATCTATAGACACATGGCAGCGAGGACTGAATGGGCTAGGTGGACTACCAAAGGCCAGCGATACCCCCATCGGGAGGACGGTAATCCGATAAACACTGATGGACGTGTCACAATGTGAAAAAAACCTCCGAAACACGTCCTGCAAAGCAAGGCGTGCAATTAGGAGGAAAGTTTCCACTGAAACTTTCTTTCTCCAACAAGCGGTGAGAAAAAAAAGCCTGTGAGTGAAAGAAAGGAAAACTGCTGTTGGTGGCTGTTTTCTGCGGTGCAATCCACTTGAGGGGATGGCAGGGAATTAAATGTTAACACAAAAGGCTCGTTTCGACAAATCGAAGATTTCTTCGGCTCGGTAAACGGTTATAAGACACGATTAAAATTAACGGATGTAGGTCGCGCTGAGGCCATGGCCTGACGACAGAGAAAACCATCCCCTTGATGATGCGCCGCTGTTTGGGCACTGTTTGCAGTAAACATTGACCGAACATAATCGGCGCTGTTTGCGCGCTGAGCGTGTAATGGGATTTGACGAACGTCGATACCACGCTGGGCTGGCTCACCAGCCGCGGACGAAATTAATTGCTGATTATGAGATAATTAATAGAGGAAATCAACAAATTGGATTTCGTTTATTGCCCCCGGATGGCGGGCGGCCGCAGTACGCTATTCACTTCAACCCCAAACGCTCGTTAAACTTTAATCTCATTAGAACTCCAGCCCCCACAGTGTCGCTGTTGCATCGCGGCCGCGCAACGCGGAGCGTCAATCCAAAAATGAAACGACAGAACGGTCGTACGACCATGCCTGTCGACCAACAGCCACGGCCGCCGCTAGGGCTCATAAATTGAATCATTTACTTCAAACTTACGGATGATGAACATCACCAGCGTTCGCTGTGCGCTGTGATTTGACAGTTGGACATGGTAAATTGGTGTGCCGGATTGCAGCGTCATTAGTACATCGCCATATTGTGCTTTATTAATCGTTAAACATTCTCTGCGTTATTAATTTTATCGCTAGTATTAAATTATTATTAAATACCAACTGCTGGTACGTTTAAAAATCTATTATTTGTGCCCACAATGATTTATTCGATATTTATCTCTACATCTACAACTATAAATAAATATTGGTTTAGTTGGTTCAGATCGTCAGAGAATACACTGGCAAATGTATCAGCGGAGGTCTGGAGAAGACCACGGATCAACTTGTACTTTTAGAGAGAGAAGTTTGTAAGAACCGCCAATCGTAACATAAGAAATAGTCACAGATATTTGTATTTGAAAAAGTTGGTTTGTTCTTGGCACTTCTACGAAATGTACTCCCTACCTACCCATTGACAATTTATGAAGGGGAAAGTCTGGGATACGTTTATATTCTACTGATATTTGTAACACGTTAAAAGAACAACCGGCGTTCAACTATATTAGAAGGCAGCGTCTTCGATGAGGAGAATATGTACTCAGAATGGCTCCGAAAGGGGAAGTATTCAGTAGAAGACAGGGACTGTTAAAAGACAAACTTAGACCTGAGAAGGAGGAAAAGCAGTTTAGTAGATACAGTAATATTTGTGGTATCCTCACAGATATTTCTATTTGAACCAGATGGTATATTTCTATGACGTCAGTGAAAGGTGGGGATTTTCCTTGGACGGTTTACTTGTAAAGAAGTTAACCTAGAACAATCGGTGTCAAAATAAAATACCATGACTTCGATAATTAAAATCCAACATGTCTTGTCCATCCAATAAGGACAAGACATGTTATCTGGAGGACAGGCGAAAGACCTTAGAGAACATTGAACCATTGTGCTGGTGAGAATAAGACAAATTGGCCCGAAGTAGGTAAGAAAATAAAATTGTAACAGATGCCTCCAAATTACTTAAAATTTAAATATATTTAAATAACCTCTCTTTCCATATTAGAACAGAATATAGGAACATAAAAGAATGGTAAACTTTGCTAAGGAACGCCAAGACTCGATTTGGTCAGTAGTGACATTAGACCAAGAAATCTTTATGAAAGATTTCTGGGATGAGAAATTATTTATGCGGATTTAGCTTCGGGTAAGTTTACATTCAGGTCATACCAAGCAGTCAACTATAGCAATCTGTAAAACAAGTACCACCATTGTACATTTTTTTGCATTGTTCGTTAAAGAAAGCAGGATTAGGTTAAGTAAATTCCCTATATTTGAACTTAACCTTTCTTACAATTAAAATCAAGTGTCTCCAGGAGTTGCATAGTATAAGAATTATAAGACCATTAATTAACCTGCAAAACAAACATTGATATTTCCTGTAGATAACCACATACTTATCCTAATATGTTGTTGACAAATATTATTAATGTACACCTCGTTATCCACACCCAATTGTTTAATTTTCATCAAAATGTCATCTATAAAACTTAACCCACAATAAAGGCAAACAAATGTAAGTCGTGACAAGACATGATATGACGTCAACTCGACACATAACCTTAAACTCATCCCTAGTCAGCGCGCCCAATTCCACTTTCGCTTCGTTTTCAAGCCGCGGGTAAAGTGGTTTGTTTTTGTTGATTTACATGTACACTCGCCATCTAAATGAATATCGTCAAGTGCCATCCAAGTGACATCCACGACGACCATTCACCAACCCGACTAACAAACAACGCACAAATGAAAGAACCTCGGGTGAAAGACTCGTACCACTGGCGAGACCTATGAGAATATGCGAGTGTACACGAGTGGTCTCATCTTTACACCCCACGCATTTCGCGGCAGAAACACAGAAATAAAACAAAAGCAACACTGGAGGCATGTTGGGGGCAAAAAATGCAATTAAAACAGTGCATTAAGGCAACACCCTCTCCCCGTTAGACTGTGAGGTTTTCCAAGTGCAACCTACCCTCATACTGACACGATAATTAAAGTTAAAAATACGTGTGAAAATCACATTTGCGCTGTACATCAAATTCTTTTGTACGAGTTGTAAAAACGGATTTTTAAGCCCCTTGTTCTGTGCGTAATTTAGGAGAGGGTCTAATAAAGGCTGGAATATTCGGGAATCTGTTGGGATGGTTTAGCGACGTGTACAGGGGATTGTTGAATAGCTTATTGACCCAAAAGGGTGATGTATTGCCGCATTACAGGTGGCCCATGTCGGGCGATGGTTTAGAAGTATCCGAACGGTATTAGTAGTTTTCCCCGGGTAAAATAGCAGAGAACTGTCACTGTCAGTGGTATCCTCGTGGTTGTGGCCCACAACTTGCTAGCAAACGAGTTGTTTATAATTAAATGCACAATAACTCATACAACTTGCCGGGGAGGAGTTAGGCAAGTCGTTACCACAGAGCTAGGAGAAAAGGGTTGAAGTGCAGTGGTGAGTTTCGAGGCGATGAAGCTGGGTTTACGGGTCAAGCTGGGTTGGCTGGTCGCAATTTATTTTCGTTTCGTTCAACACGTTGAAGTTGAAGGCTACGAAAGGAAACTCCCATTCGTAGCATCGACATCGGCGAGGACACGAGCAGCGAAGCGTAATTCCGGGAACGGAGCGATCGTTCACGATCGTTGGCGGTTTTTGTGGCCCAGGTTCCATGAAGATATTAGACAGGCGCTGTCGTCGCACGTACTTAATATTAACATATTAAAGGATACATAAAGCGTTATTAAGTTTGTCGGCTGGCGCTAGATATGTGTGCGGGTTTGGCGTGGCGACCGTGGCAGCGTGCTAGTGAGAAACGTGCGCGAGCGTCTTGCACGTTTTTGGCGCTGAGGGGGCCCACACCCAAGTTCAGGGAGCGCGAAATGGGGTAAGTAGTTTTGAAATGCGGCACGCCACGAGGATCTAGACATTATACGCTCACCGGAGGCGGCGGTAGCACTGCACGACGATCGCTAAAGGATGTCTGACTAACCGGCGGCCAACAGGCGATGGCGTGAGTCATTAATATTACTTTATCTTTGTATGTGCAGTGACAGGGCCCATGTCCATTACGCCTCTACATCACCTGTCTCACGGCCCTATAGTGAATGAGTGTCGAACGGAAAGTTTTCCCAAGGGGTTTTACAGAAAAAGTCTAGCTTCGAACAATTCACTTAAGTCACTATTACGTAAATGGACTTTATGAGGGAAGTTTAAACATCTCTACAGAACTAGACCTGAACATTTTATTTTGAGATTCTCTAGAGTTTAAGATGGCTCCTAATCAAACATTCTTTACGAATAATGAAGGTTTATGACAAATGATGTAGAGATCGATCTGAGAGACTTGGTAAGATTTCACTGCCTTTATATTGAGATAAGAGATGTCCACACTTTGACTCGCACCTTATCTGACCTAACCTAACCAAACTTTGATTCGCAAGGGCAAAATCTGATAAGCATTATAACCGGGAAGGCTCCCTCGTTGACCTAGAGCCGTGGTCGGAAACTTGCGGCTCTTGAGACGTGAAATTGTGGCACTTAACATACCTGGAGCCGAGTGGCGCAGTAGTTTGATTGATGATTACTGACCACGAGGTCCCGAGTTCGATTCTCGGTGGCGATGCAAAGTAAAGTGAATTCTTTTTCTTATCAATAGTATTAGCCCTCTAAAATTAGCCTACTAATTACATTGAAAAAGAATTGAATAGATGCTGATGGGACTTTTTATTTAAACTCGTCTCTCCAGTTTTCTTTGGTAATTAGTCTGAATGAATAAAACCTAGCTCAACCTATTATAAACTTGCATATAAATATACTATTAAAACATTAAAGCAAACTTGAGGGGTGTCACAAACGAGAGAAAAATAACCTCAGCAACGCAATAAATTTTCATACTCGTTTCCACTTCGAACTCTGTTTCCCATACTCCAATCTCCCTTCATCTCCTTCTAGGACAGGACATCGTCGTTCTAACCAGAACTAAATTAATATCGAAGCCCACGCACCGCCAATCTCCTTTCCTTTGCAACCCCATAGAGCCGTCCGCCTTCTCTGACTCTCCCTTTCACAGGAGAATCCAAGACAACCTTAATAGTTCGCCATGGCCTGCCAACCGCTGCTCGGCCAAAATAAAATAACCCTACAACGAGAGGAATACTAATAGCAACCAAACTCGTATCCAACCCTGAACGGATCCCACGCACAAGAAAAAAGATTTCCCTAGTTCATTAAATGTTCATCAGGCATTATTCAATTAGCACTGATTTATCTCAAAAGCAATAAAAAATACTTGCACTACAGTCTGCCCAACCCACCACAGCTTGCTGTCAACGTGGTTGGTTAATTTGTATAAAACGGATGGGAACGACCGAACTCCTGGGCAGGGGTTTGGGTGGTAGGGGAAGGAAAATTGGCCTTTTAATCAAGGCAGGTCTGCCCCCGCTAAATTTGAATGCGTCGCGACCGCCAACGGTTGCGTTTGTATTAACCGCATGGCACGTCGCGTCGCCGTAGTCATACTAAGGTCTACCGCCCCCCAAACCAAAACCTCCAACCCAGTGGGCGCTGAGAAACGAAAGTGGCGTGCACGGACTGCCAATTCCAATTTTCTCAACTGCAAAGCGCATCAAATTATTAATTAGTCAATCGATGTCCAATTTCGCAATGTGCGTTTGATATTCGCAATTACGCGAAAGGAGTTGAACTTACCACTAAAACACCGCACGTTAGTAGCGTCAACTGTTTTTCATAAATTTGCTTAACATTTTAATGCGCCGCGAGCGGAACATCAGAGCGCTATAATTGATTGGATTCGAGCGTGTGATAAATTATTCACTCGGTTTTCATTGATGGTAGCTAATTAACTTTCGGTGTAGAGCAGCCCCGAATTCAATTTCGATTCAGATTTGATTTGATTTGCATCAATATGGAAGCTGAATCGAATTGCTCAAATTGTGATTGCGCGCCTACATTTAAGATATTAAGTCTATTGTGTTTATCCGCCCCCCACAACTCGGACATACGTGTACTGTGAGTGGTTTCTGCTGTTTGTTTAACACGTTAATTGAATGTTTTGCAATATTTTGTCAGATGCTAAACAATCTGAAATTGTACTTCAAAATTGACGTTCAATTAAGTTTGTATTGTGCTTTTATTGGGTCAATCCAAAGCACTCTATTATTTTCGGTTATATTTGATGTGAATATCGCATTATTATAGATTGTGACATTTATGAGAACTTGGGAAATGGTCATGTGGTAGACAATAATAATACTCTTATTACCAGTATTCCCAAGCTGCTTGTAACCAACTATAATGGAAATAATACGGTTTATCTAGCTAATGCACTAGGAAATTGCACCTCCTTTTGGATTAATTAGAGTTTCGTTGAAAAATCGAATAACTTCTGTTATTTTGTGTATTGAGACGATTTATGAACGTCTTAGCATTATATTGAATTTCTTCATTTTTAATTGGCCATTAAACAATAGCAAAACTAGGCAACTTTTTGAGCGCAGCCTTCACCTTTAAAAATTAAACTAGATTAGATTAGATAGATACCTTTATTGGCATTCTGTTTCCCACATTTTCATGCTTTCCCATTATACAATATCCTTCCTTACTTAATTACCATTAACACTCTAAATAAACATGTATGTATGTATAACCTTTATTGGCATTACAGCCTCAGTATAAACATTGCACACTTACAACATTCAATAATTAAATAATAACAACGTAACACAATGAATACATCATCTATAACTATATCTATAACAGTACAATTATCAACCTAGGATCGCCCTTCTCATTATCTTTTCTAATCCTATTTTTGTGATGACAGTCAGCCCTCCCCCCTTTTCTCCAACCATATTCCCTTCTCTTCCTTGGGACCCTAAGCATTCCTTCTTCAGACCTTTACAGTCCCTTACCAGGTGTTCCCAGGCATCCACTCCTGCCAAACAAAATACACATTTCATGTATTCCTGCCCCATCCAGATCTTCCTGCCTCTCTCTTCCGAGCCACACCTAGCCGTTGCCAGTAATGTCTTTTCCCTTCTGCTTCTGCCCCTATCCCCAAAGTACCATGACCTCCTCCCGAAATAAATATAACATAAAACAATTACAAACAAAATAACTAATAAAAATACATACGTGGTATTTCATCCCATCCTCCCTATTTGGTCATCCCTCTCCTCCGTTTCCATTTCTCCTTCACAATTTGCCTCAGTATCGTGACACTCTACCCTCCCTTACATTCCCCCTCTTACAACGCAAAACATTCACCCCTTCGCAGACATACAGATGCTCCCAGGTATCCACCCAACCTCGACATAACACACAGTCCATATATTCGTTCCCCATCCACACCTTTTACCCTTGTTCCTCACTCCCACACCTTGCCCTGACCATAACCCGTTTGTCGTCGGCGCTCATTCATTGATTAAACTATTCCAGAATATATTTAGTATTATTTCATTAAACAATTTTAAAAATTGGGCGAATACTTGAGCTGTCAAAGAACGGCCAAAACAATAACACTATTGCCGATTCGTCAAAAATCATGTCAATAAAAAAACCAAAAGTATTACTAAAATACGTACTATACTCTGGTCTCTGCCGCAAACGAATTTGAAAATAACATTTCGTTCTTGTTATGCTCAAAAAGAAAAACTAACAATCAAAACAAAATCCTACGACAGAGGCTAGATAATTATGTATATAATAACCACCAAAATTATAGACTATAAATTATTGATACGATTATAAATTATAATGAAACATCTGCATTCATTTTTTATGGCGACTTTGAGGAAAATGAAAGTGATATTAAGAACCAAACGCTTGAAACACGATAAAAATACAAATATAGTGAACCATTTCATATGTTCAATCGTAACACAATCTGAGGAGATTGATGAGCTGATGCGAATTACACATAAAAACCTCGTCCTTTTTGGAATAATTCCATCCTTTCAGATAAAAATTGTAATTGTTCAATGAATATTTTAAAAGTTATAGCTAAACAAATTTTCTGCTTTTCAATTTTCATTTGAATCATGTCTACTCGAAGAACTGATTGATTTTAATAAATACAGGTAAAATGAAGTAGAAGTTAATACTAATGTGAATACTCTCAAAAATAGACTTAAACTGAGTAAGGTTTAATTTGTAT
>WSZQ02129187.1:0-44457 GCA_019419845.2 Weissflogia rhopalogaster
TTATTTTGTGCGAGAGGGTTATGTGTGTGTGCACGGCGCGCGCGCGCGTGTGTGTGTGTGTGTGTGTGTGTGTGTGTGTGTGTGTGTGTGTGTGTGTGTGTGTGTGTGTGTTTGCTTGTTACCACCATCATGGCGCACATCGTCGCAACCGTTTTCTCTAGCGACAGGCAGGCCTTGCGTCGGCGAGAGTGTCACGCAAAACAAGTATGATACATATTATTTTGTTTGTCACAAGGCAACGCGCTGCGACGGGAGATATTTCGAACGGAGCGCCAAATAATATCGGCAAACGCATACCGAACGTTCGAAAACACGCCTCTACACACGCACAAACATGTATGTATTCGCCAATCGACCTTTCTAGTATATACAAAAAGTTTTTCAAATAATTTTTAGGATCATCATTATGGATAGGTACAGAAGACATTGAGGAACGGATAGGATAATGGATGGGAGGAGGGATAGGAGAAGGGATAAGACCTAGGAGATGGGATAAGAGAAGGTTTAGGAGAAGGTATAAGAGATGGCCTAGGAGAAGGTATAAGTGAAGAAATATGAGGAAGCATATGAGAAGTATAAGAGACAAGGTATAGGAGAAGGCTTAGGAGAAGAGATAAGAGAAGGTATTGCAGCAGAGATAGGAAGGCAATAGGAGAAAGCAAAGGAGAATGTATACAAGAAATACGAGGAAGACACAGGAGACACAGGGTGAGCGTCCAGAATAAGATAAGAAGAAGGTATAGGAAATTGATGCCATAGTCATAGCAGAAAGCGTAAGAAAAATTAGAGAAGAAGTTAGAAGTGAAGCTTGAGAGAAAAGATAAGTGAAGGCATTGAAGTAGGCAATAGAGGAAGAGATGAGAGAAGGCATTGCAGAAAAGATAGGTAAATCAATAACGGAGGGCAAAGGATAAATAATAGAAGAAACGTATAGAAGAAATAGAAAAGGAATAGGAGAAAGACCTAGCAGAAGGACTGAATGCACCCAAGAAGAGATAGAAATGCAGAGAAATGCAGAGAACATGGTATAGGAAAAGGCATCAAAGGTGTCATAGAAGAAGAGAAGTGAATGCAGATGAGGAGGTAGAGGAAAAGGCATAGAAGGGATAAATGACGATAATATAGGAAGAGATAGGCGAAAGTGCCATGTCAAAAATATATCGATTAACATCGATTTATCGAAAGTGAACTGTCGATATTCCAGTTTGATAAATAAGGAGCTCGAAAATTTCGATCATTTTTCGAAAGTTGCCGTTGACCCAAGCTTATCCATGTCTAGAAAGCCAGCGTGTTATTAGTGAAACGATTATGTGCTATTTTTAACGTATTCTCGATACTAATTCCGATATCAATGATTATCGATATATTGGTATTTGAAATCGCTATATCGAAATAGAAAATATCGATAAATATATTTCGCCAACGTTTGACATGTCTAGGCGAGAGGCACAGGAAAAGGCACAAGAGTGGTCCGATGAGAAGGTGGAGGAGAATGTATACGACGGGAGAAGAAAATAAGTGAAGGCAAAGACGAAGAGATAGGCAAGAGGCACAGACTTAGTTATTTGAAAAGGGGAAGGGGAAGGCATAAGAAAAGGGATAAAAAGAAGGCATATGAGATGTAATAGATGAGCGCATAGGCGATTTTGTTTCGCGTAAAATTCGCCGAATCGCAGCGTTTGGAAAACAAGCTGTGTGTGCACGCGCCGCGCTTACACAGTCGTCGCTTGCCGTCGTATGCTCCGAAAAGTATTCTATTCTTGCGTAGCTAAAAATATGTTATGTACATTGACACGCTCGCCACACACATGCCCGTGTGATGTGTGCGCACGGCAACGAGCGTGCGGTGCGGTAAGCGAGAATCACAATAGTCATTGCCATTTTATTAGCAAACGCGTAAACGGAACTGGCGCGACAAACAAACTAATCGCACAACAACAAAAACAACTTTTTTTCGCCGCGCTCTGGCGTGTCGCTCGCTTTGCAAAACCCTGGGCTGCCACGCGACCACGTATCGATTTCTCAGCAATATTCGCGTGCGCACTCCTACAATCGCATCCGTACTCATTCATATGTATAGTGTGTACGTAAATATGCAACACACAATTACGACATTTCGGTGCGTAAGTGGCGAGTACAAGTATACAAGTAAGTCGTCCGACCTGTGTTTAGCATGATTCTCTGGCCATTCCGATGACCTTTCCAGTTATACCCTACTTGCCCAAAGCGGTATCATCGATGAGTTAGTAGTAATTATCGGTTAGTGGAGATATTGAATTACAAAATGCAACCGACATAACTAAACCGAGCGAAATTATTTACTTGGCAAGCCCACACTCATACTGGTCGACACCGACGACGCACATTGCTAGATTGAATTTGTTTCTATTGCTACAATTCCTATCAATACTTACTTATAATATAATCACTTTCATTTAATTGTAGGTCTCGATTAATTTCATTTATTGCGTATCAATGATTATTAGTTCAACTTTGAAATGTCAATGGCAGATGGCTGCAATTATTCAAGATTGCGATAGAACGGTAGTTGGCAGCAGCAATTAACATTCTGAAATGTATATTTCTGTATCACTAGACCAAGAAATTGAAGGGTAATACATGCTTCAGGGGAATCAGAATCACAAGAAATGCTGGAGCTGGCGTTTTTTATAACTCAAACAGTGCGATGTCCCTCAATAGCTGAAGCAAGTAATTGAACGCCAACACATGCTTCAGAGTATTTAGAACCGCTAAAAGACGCTCGAACCGAATGATTTTTATACCTAAGAATATCTGAAACTAGCAATCGAAGGGCAACCCTCCATAGCTAGAACAAAGATTGAAGGGCCACACATGCTTCGGAGGAATCAAAAATTGCTTAATCTGGATGATCTTCATGCATGCAAGTGTGACAAGTTCTTCAATAGCTAGAATAAGAAAGTGAAGGAAAAATCATGTTCTGAGGGGATTAGAACCATCTAAAATGCTCGGGCTGGCTTATCTTATTCCTAAAATCCTGCGTTAGGTCCATGAATAGCTAAAGCAGGCGATTGAGCGGGAAGACATACCTCCTTGGAAAATTAATGTAGCCATATAACATTAACACGAAAATTGAAAGGCCCGAAAAAGTGTAGTAAAAAAGGGGAGACGCTGCTATAATAAGATTGGAAACTTTACCTGTATTGGCTGTATTTGTTGAAAATTTTGATACAAATTCAAATTCTATATTTTAACAATGATTGACTAACAAGTCTTAACTGTATCCTATCAATTTCCTTTTACAAACGGAGTCAATAATGCCATTGGGACCCTCTTTGCGATGAGATACTAACATTATTGCGATGAGATCCCATCAATGGGAGGATCTCCCCATTTCAGAAAAGTCGAAATGCTATGGGCTCCTCCATTATGTACCAAGTGAAGTCTCTTGCGGCGAAGTACAAGAAAATGCTCATAGGGGACCTCCCCACTGGTCAACGCGAGACACCGTTTATAATCAAATTTGGCTCTAGTACCAAAACCTTTGGTATATAAAAAGACCAATAAATGAAGCAAGAACCTACTTGCCACGGTGTACGAAAGATAACACTGAAAACCTGTTGCATTACTGTCAGGTAAAGCCTAATAGGAAAATATCAAGTGAACGAAAGACAACCCAAACATGTTTAGAGACATTTAATTACGGAACAACTTACCTACACCCATACTCGAAATTGGTAAGGAAATTGACGTCGATATTTGAGAGAAAAAAACCGATTCCCCAACTATTTCATGCGCTAAGGAACTAACAAAACAAGTTACGTAATGATTTTGCATATTCAGTGAGTGCGTATTGAGAAAACACGACGCTCGACACAACGCAACACTCACACAGCTCCAAGGAACAACTTGTTGTAGATTTAATTTACAGTGATAATGCCCTGCCTTCAGGGGGCGTGTGGAATAGTGTGATAGCGCAGGAAAGTAAATGTGTAGTTCCTGCGTCGAACATTCTTGGTCGTGTTCTCGCAATTGCCATCAATTCGCAAAAGACAACAAAGGCAGCAGCGTGATGCAGCCTGTGCGCAGGAGACGAGAGGAAAACAATCGGCAATGTAAACGCAGCGATTCAACACGGCTGAAACAAACGCCACCGGTGCGGCGCACAACCGATGACGTTCGGCGTTATTAAACGAGCGCCGGCGGGCTATTTTCGGCCCGAAACGTTCTTTTTTATTGCGTGGATAATGTCAGAAAATAGTAAAGAGAGGTACGCGCGCATTCCGCGTATTGTGACAACTATTAACAATGGCGGGTCGGCGGGCGAGCAGCGTTAGAGTGGACTATATTTAGACGCAAAATAAGAACGTTTTTCCCTCACCCTCTCTCCTCTCCTTTGCGCGACTGCTTTGGATATATATCCGTCCGTGTGTCTATGAAGCGGAGGAATGTGTGCGCATCGCGCATTTCTAGTCGCCGATAGCAGCGCGAACAATCGCGGCTGCTGCACGCCGAGATATGCGTAGTCGGGTGTACGCACGTTTTGCGAATATGGGTGAAAGAATTTTATCGCTACAGCAATGCGATCACAACTGTAATCCAGAAATAGAAATCCGGTGGATACGACCAAGCGGTAGCTATGTCAAGGTGTCGATAAAATCCTACGCACAATCGTTCGCAGAACAGGTTATCTGAACAGGAAGTTGTACATAAACTGCAACTGATATTCACTAAAGACAGAGAAAAATTTTAATTCCCCATAATCCCATTTGGTTGCGAAAGTTTAGATGATTGCTATTACATGTATTACATTAACTCCCCCCCCCCCTAAACATTGCAATTATAATGACAGTTTACATAGATTCATCAAACACCATTGTGTACATGAGGATAACTGAAATCCTGAATACCAATGAACAAACTCTGATTCGTCATGAAAATATCAACTTTTGACAAGCAATCGCATAGCTACGACTTTAGCGAAACAGGAGAATAATATTTTGCGAGTTATTTTGGTTCCAACACAATGTATCTAGTATTTATTTGTAACGTAAATGCTTAAAATTCGCTGATCCCACTCAGGGAGAATCTATTCACATGTACATCAATGAAAATAAGGAGAAGTGGTCCTACTTCCCTCAATAGTTATTTAGCTCCCACTGTGTAGTCAAATTCTTCATCATCATGAAAACTGCATTGATTAGAAGGTGTCAATTGAGACACACCCTCCATTTGGGCTGTGGGAAATAAGGTACCGAAGTGGGGAACTTCCATCATCAACAAGAAATGATCGAAATATCGATGCAACACTTTCGATATATTTTTGACACGTCTAATATCCTCAAAACTCAGATCCGTCATGAAATTATGAACCATTTGATAATGCATGGTTACAACTTATAACACGTCCGCTATTCATTTCAGTCCTAACACAATCCCCTAAAGCAGAGGTTTCCAAACTAGGGAGACCCATAGGGGCCTCAGAGGAATCGCTAAAATTTAGAATAATAGCTAATCCAAGAGATTGAGGTAAGTAAATGCTTCAGAGGAATCAAAGCAACCAAAGTCCCTCAATAAATGAGGCAAGTAACTGAACGGCAACATAAGCTTCAGAGTAATCAGAACTACCAAAATACGCCAGGACTGAATGATTATTATAAAAAAAAAGACAAAACATACTTCTGAGAAATCAGAACCGACAAAACGCAGGAAGTGGCTTATTTTATGCCTAAATTAGGGTGATAAGTCCCTCTACAGCTAGAACAAACATTGATAAGCAACATATACTTCGAAAGAATCAGAAGCTAAGAACTCGCTGCTCTCAGAGGAATCGGAATGACGTAAAAATGCTCGTGCTGGCTTATATTATTCCTAAAACCCTGCGCAAGGTACCTTAATGACTGAACCAGGTAATTCAACGACAATAGATACCTCCTTGGAAAATTATTGAACACGTGTATTGTTGTGACATAACACTATTACGAAAACTAAGACTATTCCTGTAGGAAAGATCTAGGGCTATCGACTTATTTTTTCCCTTCAAGTATCTTATTCCTCTGGTTATAATTTGTAAAAATCAATCTTTGAATTGCCCACTTCACGTACTTAAAATTAGGCAACATATCGCAACGTATCACAAAGTAATATTTGTGTAGAATTGATTAGACTGTAATGATTACAAAGTGGGATATTGCTTGTTGAATTGGGAGAAAAAAAACTTGTGTTTACCGAGTTTCACCTTTGATACTTCAAAAATCAAAGCACTCTAAATTGGATACAAACAAGATTCGTCATGAAATTGATGAAAATAATATGTTTAATTTAAATTGGCTAAACTAATCTGGTTAAAAAGTTAAGCATCTCTCTCGAATTGATGCAATGACCATGCACACTGATTTCAAGCACGAGTACTGTTTGCTTGTTGAACGTGGAAAATAGAACGTGTGAGAAATGCGGCGACGGTGGTTAATGTGTGCACATTGGTGTCTGGGGCGTTCGCCAACAAGCAGGTGGTGGCAAATATCGTACGCTTGAGTACGCGCTGCACTCTTGAAAGCACATTTCGCGCGTGTGTCACAAGCAAAGACCATCGCCGGCCCGTTAAGGACGTGCGCTGCTGACTCAGGTGTGCGAAAAATCGTTTCAGCGCCAAGTGTTACTCAATTAGTCTGGGCCAATTCGGAGGATATGATCCGGGTATTTGATTCGTCACCCACAACACCTCAATATGCACAACAGGTTCCGAAACGGTTATCAATCGGGCACTTATCGGGCATCAGTTACTTGTAAACAATCCGGGGGAATTCAGACGTAAAACGACGGCGATGTCGCCGTTTACCGGAATAACAATTATTTTTGTGCGCCTTCGAGTTTCAATAAATTGATCTTGATAAGGCGCAACCAGCTAGCAACGACTACGCAAAAGTTTTGACGTTCACAATTCGATAAAACTGTAAATAGAAGTACAACACCAGCACGCAGTTCGCATGAATGAAAAGCTACACTGAAACTGGGTGGTGGCTAGCTGTAACCTCCTTATGAGGCAATGCGATGAATCAACGCTAGAGAATGTCGATGCGAATAATGTGAAATGTTGCCATCAATGGCACGCACGAAAGAACCGCATGCCAGCAGCCTAGCGCATTTCGGCTAATTATGTTGTGCGTCGTGCGCGTCGGTATTTGTTTAGACTTCGAACGACAGACGCCGCGACAAACGTGATTTCAAAAAAAAAAAAAAAACGATCTTATTATCGATCTCCGCCTGTTGGTGTGCTACTACACTGCTTGTTTATTTGAGAAGCACCGATGAGTTTTTGTTTGTTTATCCCATTAAGTGCAGTGCTACTGAAACCAAAAATAAGCTGTCGATGATTTTTTTTGTAGTCTAGGCGTAAGCAATCTAATTTTCCATATCTATATGATGTCTTAGACATAACCCCAGAATGTCCTGAACAACGAACCAAGATATGGACGACTCCCAATGTTCAAAACAACAAATTACCAACCTTTCCAAAAATGTATAGTGAAATGTGAATATCTGCTGAAGTGGAGCCAACTGAATGATTGTAGCAGGTTTACGTACGAGACCTAAACTGAAAAAGGTGGACTCTTCGTTATGCGAGTTGATCTAGCAGATAATTCTAAAATCATCTGCTAGAGACCAGTGAAGTATACATATTTCTCTTCAGTCTATATTTCTTACTCTTCCTTAAACTATATGTTCCTCCCAGTTCCTCAGTTTATAAGGTTTCTTAGTCATAATCCTAGAATATCCTGAACAACAAACCAAGATCTAAACGACTCCCATGGTCATCATATCAACAATCAGTATATTAACAAACCAAATAAAATGGCATATTGGAATGAATCTAGCAGGTTTACGAACGAGATGTGAAATAATTTGGATCTCTCTGCATAGGAACTAGTGAAGTAGATTTTATCTTGTATTTTCTACTTGTACTGCTCTCTTCATACAATATATCCAAATACACACGCTTTAGGGTGTGTATGTTCCTTACTGTTCGTGTGTCATCAGCCTATATCTTTTTCAGTTAACATGTTCTTCAGTTTGTAAGTTCCTCAGTTTACATGTTCATCAGTCTATGTATGTTCCTTCCACAGATTCCTCACCAACATGAAAAATGTGCTCCAAAAACACAATCCTTCCTGCAAGGATTTATATTCCTTTTAAAATGACAGATCATTGACGCAGAGCATCAGTGCAAGAAATCCAGCTGCTAACTTCTTCCATCACCATTAAAGAGAGACGAGGGATCTCAAATCAAAACGCTCATGCAATTCAAGCGGCGAAATCGGGTTACTATGAAAATATTTGTAAAGGATGATGAAGGCTTTACGGCCGAAATATGGCATCGTCGCATCAAAACAGTACGGCATGGGCGCCGCAACATGAGAACGCGCAGACGCCCACAGCATGAAGGGCAGGCACTGGAACAGCGCCGCCACCGCCGCCAGCAATGCGATGAAGTGGCGGCGGTGCGCCCATTTTGTTTTCCCTTTCGTTGCTGGCGCCGGTTGTCTCGCTTGTCGGCGCTCCTAAATGTGCAAGCGTGAGCCAAAGCCCTAGCGCAATCGATTCGCGACGAAGGCGAGGTGCGCGCGCAAAATTCGATGACGCCCCGCGACCACACCGAGCCGAAGAGAGCGAGCACGTTTGTGTGCGAGGACGCGCCGCGAATGCATACCAGCGTGGATTCTTGGCGCGTCCTGCTCTTCCCATCCTAAACAAGTCGTGGGGTCCTACCAACCTGCCCTGAAAACTACTACGCGCAATGAGAACGCTGCTACGCGCGCGCACTCCGAGCTGGCCCAGCGACACGTAGTATAGTGATGTAGTAAGAAGCATTCTGCCTAGTAGCAGCAGCAGCATGTGGCGCAACCACGCCTGGTAAGCGTATCCTGCCGAACCCGCGTATTCGACTCTTCCAAATAGACTCCTTCTTATAAGAAATTGCTTACATCCTATTACTATTAATGAAAAATTTCTTGCTTTGAGCTATCCTAGCTTAACAGCAGGACGTTCTAAATTGGACCCACCTTAGCAATTATCCTGGGGGAAGTCTTCGTAAACATTTGATTAAATTAATGCGACGTCTGATAAAGTTACACTGATTGCATCATATTGCATTCTATTCCATTTCCTTTCAATGTAAAGGATCAGATTAGAAAGTACATCATCATCGGAAGAACTCATTTTTGTCCTCCGGGATTTCATGTACATGACATGATCCTACGTGATACGAACCCAAAACTGAATTACTATAGTTTTATGAACAAAATAGTGTGCAATCCAGTTATATCTTTCATGAAATTCATTTTTGTACTAGGTCTTAAGAGACTTGATACTAAGGATATCTAGAATATCTAACATATTTCAATAATATTACTTGGTGGAGATGAAATTATTGGGAGAGTTGGTAAAACTGCTCTAATTCAATCACTTTGAAAAAGGTTTTCGATTAAAAGGAACTGATCAGAAACACGATAGATGTTATTATTCATATCCATTATGCGTCTTCAGCAAAATTCTTGAATGTTCTGAACAACGAACCAATTTTTCCCACATTTTTTTCAACAATCACCAGATTCAGTTTACTTTGACATTTAATCAGACATTATCTTAGAATATCCTGAGCAACTAATGTAAATCAGATTTACGTATGATAACTGAATAAGGTACTCTTCCTTAAGAGAGATTATAAATAATTCTGTATAGGTTCTACAGGAAATAATGTTTTTCCTCTTGCATTTTCTACATTTAATAAACTATTCTGACATTATCTTAGACTATGAACAGTGTACATGCAGGTTCGCATGCGAGAATTAGGCAGACTCTTCGCCGCTCTGCACTTTTCAGACAATATTTCGAGATGCTCAGAACGACGAATGTACACGTACACGTATTTACATGGAAGACATAAAATGGCACCCTCCGCTATGTGGGGATATAGGGAGCATACCGGCCATGGAACAGAGAAACAATTTCCTCTGGTATTTTCTACTTCTACAGCACTCTTCAGCTAATGAATGTTCTGATCAACGAACGTTTACGTTCGAAACCTGAATGAGACTAACTCTTCGTATTGTGACATTATAACCAGTGAAGTATTGCCTTTTTCTGCTTCTACTGCAATCTTCAGAATGTATCTTAGAATGTTCTGAACAACGAACATAATCAGGTTCACATGCGAGATACGAATAAGGATGACTCCTCGATATATGAAATTGGAATTCTGTATGACAATAGGGACCACAGGGACACTTTTCTCTTGTAATTTCTAATTCTTCTGCTCTCTCATCATTATCCGAGAACGTTCTTGAATAAAGAACATGCACCAGGTTTACGTACGAAACTTGAATGTGGCAAACTCTTCGTTAGATGAGACTAGAATTATCTGTATAGCAATCACTGAAGTAGTCTTTTCTCTTGTATTGTCTATTTCTACTGCAGTCTTCAGACATCTTAGAATGTTCCGAATAATGAACGTATATCAGGATTTTGAAATAGATCAGAACCAGACTCTTCGTTATTCGAGATAACAACACTGCGAATCGACCAATGATATACCTGTTCTATAGCATTGCAAATTTATACTGCAGTCCTCGGACATCTTAGAATGTTCTGAACAATGAACGAAAACTACGTTTACGTACAAGACCTGAAAAGGTAGATTATACCTATCTGCATAGGGGACCACTCTTTCTTCTTGTACGTCCTACGAATACTTCTATTACACTCCTCAGGCATTGTTTTAAAAAGACCTGAACAATGAACAAAGATCCGAACGGATTTTGCACTCTTCTTTACAATATGTTGATTCCAAACAAAAATGCTTGGTAGAAATGAATCCACATAGTTTATACCTGATAAAACTGCGTCTATTGCATCATTTCGCCAGGTTTGCGTACGAGACCTAAATAAGGTCAAGACAATTAGACCAAATTATGTTAAAAATATTCATGGCCTACGACCAAACGAATCGTGGGCGACGAGGAGAGGAGGTTGTGGTGCAGCATACACCTCGGGGCGTACGTTCCGTATGTTGTGTATTGACGTGCGCGCGCGCGTTTGTCGGCGCGCTGCGCGCCTCGTTGCAGAGAGAGCCGCGCGACATACGGCGTTGTTTACATCGATCACGTCGTTGAAGCATGGGAATGTTTGGGTTCTGTATTTCTGGGAAATGAGGCCATCAGGTATATGAATGGTCGGGGGGCACGCAGCACACACACACACACATCCACACACCGTGCGACGACGACACGCAGCAGCGTTGCCAGCGCGTGCACACACTGCATCGAAAATTCCTACTGATCCTACACTCACTCACTCACTCAGTTATACCTACCAAAACTCTACACTTACTCGCATATACCTACCAAACACTCTACACTTACTCAGACGCACTGATCGAACTATTTTAATGCGACCGATGCTCGAATGGGCGCTCTGCCTCTAACGAACCAACTAAAAATAACGATTTTTTGCCCAAACAGACCGAAAAAAAAACCGATGGGAAAAAGTTTCGGCCGCCTGACAAACTCAATGTGTACACATTCATGGTTGAAACGACGAATACAAAACAACTCTGTTCTTATTGTATGTTTGCCCAAATATTGTTTCCAACGACAAATAAGGTATCGGTTGGGTTCTTAGAAGTATTTACCAAAACAGTAAATAGCTCCACATCGCGTCTACGTAAATATTTATGGTTGCTAACAAGTCAATGGACTTGGGGACTACGGGGGCCTAGGGCGATAATCGTGTCAGGTCAGTATGTGCATTAACAAGTTGCACGTTTGGCACGGAAATGATCGGCGAGATTCGAAGGAATTGCGATGATAGTGTGGGCGGTGGATAGTATGCGAGACAAAGTGACACGAGTGGACAGCAAGGCATGTGTGTACACGTACACTACTCGACCACTTGGGACTCCACTTGCTTGCTGCCATTATGGGAACTACGCGCGCATACGCGGGCATCATCTAGATAGCCTGTGCCTTGCTTGCTTGATGGCGTTTCAGAATGGGTCGCGTGGCAGCCGTGCGTACGTACGGCATATTACGTCGAGCGAATCGAATGTAAAGTGGCGCGCGCGTGTTCGTTGATGACGCCGTACGAGATCGCCGCCGCCGCCGCCACCACTGTGTTTGCACCTAGCTGCTGCTGCTGCTGCTGCCTGCCTGCCTGTCTCTGATGTGGTGGTTGTTTCGATGTTATTGTTATTACGCTGCGCTCGGTGGTCCGTCGCGTAAGATGAGGAATGCGTGTAACAGTAAATGTAACAATACACGACGGCGACCGCGTCGGTGCGCAACCGCACACATCGGTCGGTCGGTCGGTCCATTCGCATGTCTCGAAACGTGTTTGGCCGGGCTGGCATGTTTTGGGCCCGTTCGTAAAGCATGGCGAGAGCGTGGTTTGGTGTGGTCAATAACAGAACACGTGTATGCGTGCGTACAGCGTGGTAAGCTTCGGCAAGCCAGCCGAGAAGAGCGTTGGAAAAGAAACTGGAAAGAATGCGGAGCGATGCTGCTTGTGGCTGCCGTGGACGTTGAGCAGCGCGAGTGTAGCCGAGCCGAGCCGCGCGCGCGAAGAGATTGTCGTGATTCAAAGTCGTGGAATGCGGCGAGTGGCTTCCCAAGAGCCGCATGGAGCCGCGAGCGCGGCAACGGCGGCGGCGGTGGTAATTTATTGACGTCGCTCTCGCAGGAGAGTAGTGCCTACCTTGGCATAGACGCTCAGCGGCCGCGCTATTTATAGCCGAATTGTGTACGTATGTGTGTGCGCAAAACGTAAACAAACTATCATGGAACGAGACCGCGGCATGACGCCGATATGCGCAACTTGCTTTTTTGTTTATCCCCAACCCTCCGACGGGCAAAAAGGCGGGCGACGGAGAAAAAATCGTGCCCCTTCCTGCTGGGCCCACGTGGGCCTAGTATCGCCACATTATCGAGCGGTTTATTTTGATCCGTGGGCGCATGCAAACCTCGCGGAAGACAAGGCGGCCGAGTGGCTGGCTTTAAGGGCGGGTTCGCTCGCGGACACCCTAGGGCAGTAGTAACAGCGAGCGTATGACCTGCCCTGCTACTACGTCGTATCGTTTGTATTTAGCAGACATATGCTTATTAACATCAACACACCTAACACACCCATGCACCCTCTCATTAAGATAGATACTCACCGTATGTTGGGCGAGGCACAACACCATCGGGTACTTCTTCGCCCTGCTGTTGCGCCAGCAGGGCTTTCAGCCAGGCATCCAAGTCGTCCTCGTTCTCCAGAATGACGCAAAAGCAGTCGTCTTTGGTGTAGAGCGCGATTACATGCTTGTGATTCTTGATGTCGGTGCGCTTGTTGATGTTGAAGCACGTCTTGATCGGAATGCTGCGCTTCGGCAGCTGCCCGTTGTTGTACTTCTTCTCGTTGTCGTAGTACTCGAGGCGCGCGGACGACTCGCACGTTTCGGCGGCGCGCAGCACGAAGTACTTCCGCTTCGTCGTCTTCAGCTTCTTCAGGTAGCCGCACATGACCACGTCGCCGCAGCCACGCGGTATGTGCGTTTGCGAGCTCTTCACCGACATGATCCGCGTCAGCCGCTCGACAACGTCGCTGCTTTTGAGACTAATGTTGACTGGTGGGCGGCGTGGACGACGGGGTTGGACCCGTCGTACACTGAACGTCGCGCGAGAGGAAGTCTCCAGATGGGAGAGTAGTACGCAACAGCGCGTTTGGGCGTTTACAGCGCGGAGTAACGATGGGGTGGTTCAACGCGTGTCACCGTCGAGAAGTGTTTCATCCGCGGCGTGCACGCTACCCATGCCCAGTTAAACGCAAAAAACGCCCACGATATTATGCACGCTACAGTATCAAGCGCAATTGTTTAATGTCAATACAGGCTAGCGGTGGTTGGTTGGTAGCGGCGCTCGAACGCGCGGTTTTGCTGTTCACGCGCAATAACAATAATACACGCTAATAAACGGCGGCATTCCAGGTCAGCGAAAGGTAGTGTGGAGCACTTCCTGTCAACTACAACTACTTCCCAGCTTCGCGCCGCGCCGCGCCGTCGTCGTACGCTAGTTGTTGGCGTTTTGGGCTGTTGCTTCGTCACTTCTTATCACTTATTTACTATAAACGGCACACGGCCACGTTGGGCGAGAGAGCTGGCGGCCACGCACAACTGTGGATACCCCGAAAAATCTATTACAAACTTTTCGACTACGGCTACGCTCGACTCGGCACACGCATGGCACGGGGGGCAAATCGCCAACAACTACGCATCAGCGTGGCAGGCAGCGACGAAGTATGTAAACATACGCACACACGCTAAGGCGCAGCTTCACCCGAGTCTCTTCTCGCGCACAGCGGAACGCAAGCCGAATGCGACTACTATGGTGGACAGTCACTCCTCACTCCGCGCGCGACGCGCAGTTGATGTCGATTTCGCACGCCGATTGTAAACTGCGCACTAAAGAATGTTACATCGAAGGCTGGGCTGGTGCGCGTCGTACCCGTCGTCTCTGAAAATAGTATCCGAACTGAAGCAATATGTATGTACTCCCGAATGCGTGGTATGCGCGTGTGTAGTGCAGATGTGTGCGTTGCACGATTGTATACGGAAAAACGTCCGCGGCGTGATCACGACCGTACCACTCGCGACCACTTTAATACTACGGTGCAGCAAAACAACTTTGCCTACTCCCGTATACAAAAATACAACCGCGCGCACGCTGTACGCGCGCAACTTCCCTTCCACTCTCCTAGCCCACGTCGCGCGCGTCGACGTGCAGCTACGCCTTGGCGTTGAACGCGCGCTGGTTGGGCGAGCATGACGACTCGACAGACGTCCACTGCGCGCCAATATCGATGTTTACGTAGATGGGAAGGTGTTCGACGAAGGCAGCACACGATAGCTGTATTGCACGTACGTCTAAGCCGTCGAAGTTTTTGGTGGACTGTAAACAACGTGCGCATGCCGCCGTGCCGCAGGAAAGTATCGTGAAATTGTTTCTCGGTCGGACGGGCGACGTCATGCGCAAAACGCGCAAAAATGCCTGAATATATCCCATCATGACTACAACATTCAACGGGATGATCCTCGACTGTATTTAGTACAGCCATAGCGCATCAATACCGGATGCTACATACTTTTCCGGGTTGGTTGCAGGAATGCCGCAAGTTGCACAATCGCTCTCCGAACCGAGCTGGTGCGGTGCGTCTGTCTGGCTCGGCATCTCTCACTCGGAGCCAGGGAGGAGAACGAGATAGTCACAAGTCCGCGTCCTTGCCTTCCATCCGTTTCTAACCAGCGCGATCTCGCTCTTGTTCAAGTGTTTCGCCGCAGACAGACGCCAGCCTCTGCCAAAAACAACAAACATTGCACAACGATCACCAGCGGTCGTGTGCTCGCCATTTTACTGTGCGAATTAACGCAATCCGGTGTAATATTGCGCTGCGCCTTCAACGGTTCTCTACCCCCTCAGGGTTCGATGTCATCCACTTACGCTTGATTGTTCGTATATGATTGCTGGGTGATTTCGCTGCTGACGCACAACGTCCTTTTTATCGGCAATTCCTTGCGATATGTTGCGACGTCCGTCCCGTCTTCGATTTGTTCCTCCGGTTTGTGTTTCCGAAGTCGTAAGCATCGCAAAGCATGAGCGGCTCTTACCGTGGCAGGTTCAGTGCGCTAGCAAGCGGCAGACGGGCTGCGCGTTCCGAGCAGGAGGGGTCTCGAGATCGCCCGTAGGAGCAACGCCCTTAGCAGGTCATTCATACTGTGCGTGACTACGGGTCACTCCGTCAACCATGACGGATCCTATTCAGTGCTCCGTACTCCTCAGCGCCTCTTTCACACTATTACGGGCGCGCATTTATTTCGCGTTTAGACGGATGCAGCACGCGGAAACCATGCCCATGAGAAAATTACCCTCCAGACGCACGGCCTTAATGTTAGGAACAGATCCTGTGCACCCTCTACATCCTGAATCTTAAGCATTTCAAACTGGACGCATTCCCAAGGACACACGAGGGTGGCACGTGATGGAAGGAGGTGGGAAAAATACCGTCGGTATTTAGAGACGGAGCGACGTATCATAGAATCTCTAGAATTCGCCTTGTTGTCTGGAATCAATTTTGTTTGGTTACTTTTTCGACTGTAGTATGTTGCGTTCCGTCTGTTAAAACTTAAGTCGTCGAAGTCGTTGACTCGTGACAAACGCCAACAATCCGTGACAGAGCAGTCTGGGCTTGCTGCTTTTCACTTACATCCTATATCTACGCAACTCTTTAAATATACGAAACGCAGTGCGTAAGTCCATAGTGCGATATAAATATATTGCATATTATAAACGGTCGAGCGCACCATGAAAATTGTGAAGCTACAAGGCGCCGCCACCTGATCATTAGCGGCCAATTTTACGACCACGTCTGGGAGATTGTTTGAAAACACAATAAGCAATAATCGCGCATAATGGACATTCCCGGTCAGGTATCCCGTGGGTGATCTGACCACCGTGCTTTATGAAACGTTCATATTGTTTGGTGGCGCAGGGCAAAAGCTTAGCATTCCGTCATATATTGTTATAATTCGTTGAAATGCGGTCGTAAGCGGTCGATTGGCGCATGAATGGTTCATCTACGGCGCGACAGGAAGCACTCTAATGGAACAAAGTCACATCGACGTATTGCCAATTTTCGGCTTGCCAAAATTTGAAGAATGGTATTTGCCCTCATTATATTTGTCATTTTAAGTCGGACATGAGGCCCTTCAACTCCCATCATCTGTTAATTATATGAAGAGTTGTCCTCACGATTTCCGTTATTCAGGTATGACACTTTCCATACTCACAATCACCAGTCATTGTTGACACAAGACTGGAAACAGATTCGTATTCAGAACTAGGAACAAACAATAATACGTGTAGACACGAACACGATTAACTATATCAAAACCTGGTTGCGGCATGAGCTCTAGAAATTCCCAGGAGATATCTATGAATATTAGGTCATTGTACAATTATTACAATTACATGAATTGGGAGATAGTTTCTGCTGTATGATAATGAAAATGGTTTTATTTTATTCATCATGTTTCATCATCTGTTAATTAACTGTTAAATCAGACTGGTATTCATACAGATTGTACACGACGATTTAACAAAACTAAATGTCTATAAACACGAGGCTGTCATATAACTCTTAAAAATCTAATATTCTTGCTGTAGGATAATGAAAAAGGGTATATTTTAAATAATCTGCATTCATCTGTTAATTAACTAATGAAGACAATTTCACAATTTCCGTAATTCAGTTATTCATTATCCTTTTCTTGAGACTTTCTGCACTCATTACAATCAGAATTAAATGTTGTCATAATCAGACTGATATTCATAGTCCATACACGATGGGCTATATCAAATCCGGGTTATGGTATGAGCTCTAGAAATTCCCGGGAGATGTCTATGCATATCAGGCTATTATACAATGATTAAAAATGCAAACATATGAACTAGAAGAAAGTGTCTATCGTAGGAGAACGCAAATTGGTAAAGTGCTTTCATTTGTTAAATAACTGATGAGGACAATATCAAGATTCCTGTTATTTAATTATGCATAGTCCTTTCCCTGGTACTTTCTATATTCACCATCAAATTTTATTGTTGCCACAAGTCCAGAATCAAAGTGGGACTCATAGTTGGGTACAAACTATAATACGTGCAGACTCCTACTTGATGGTTATGATATCATAACCTAATTGTGTTATAAGCTCTAGAAATCCCCGGGAGATGTCTCTGCATATCAGGTTATTATACAATTCTCAAAAATATAAATTTATGAATTGAGAGACAGTTTCTGCTATAGGATTACGAAAATGGTCTTATTTGAAATGAATTGCCTTCATTTGTTAATTAACTGATGAGGGCAATCTTAAGATTCCTGTAATTTAGTTAGTTTATAGTCCTTTCTCTGGCACTTTCCATTCCACCAGAATCAGAATTACTTGTTGCCATAAGTCTAGAAACGGATTGGTATTCCGAGTTAGGAACAAAGAATACTTGTTAGTGCAGGGTCGAACACGATGATCTATATCAAAACCTGATTGTGTCATGTCTAGACATTCCCAGGAGATGTCTATGCATATCAGGCTATTATACAATTATTAAAAATACAAATGTCTGAATTGGAAGAAAGTTTCTGTCATAGTATAACGCTTACTTCATCTTACTTTCTTCTGTTAATTAAATGTTGAGGACAATTTCAAGATTTCTGTTATTCAGTTATGCATAGTCGTTGCCCTGGCATACTTAGGAAGAACTAATAATCCGTACAGACTCGTTCACGATGGACTATATCAAAATCTGCCAGTGGCTCTAGATGTTTCCACCAGATGTCTATGAATATACAATTTTTATTATATATTTTATTATACCATTACTTAAACCATTATACAATTTTTTTTTTAATGAAAACGCATAATTTGGAAGACCGTTTCTGGTATAAAATAGCGAAATATGTTTTATTTAAAATAAGCTTCTTTCAACTGTTAATTAATTGATGAGGGCAGTTTCACCATGATAGTTATTCATAGTCGTTTCCCTTGGTTTTTGAGCCTCAAAATCTATAGTCACTGGTACCAACAAAGGGTTTTAATGGAAGCCAGTGCAGATAAAAAAGGCTGTAGGTATATTTCAGAATTCACAATGAAACTGCAGAATTTGAGATAATGGGATAATGGGATTGATTTTGCAAAATACTTACCACATATTCTTGACAATAGGTTCATGATCTATGCCTAAAAAATATACAAGACCTTCATATAATTTCTGTAAATTTATTGGTACCCCCACAAACATTCATTAATCATATAAAAAAGTTTCATGTATGCATTTTTTACCACTAATTTTCAGAGGTTTTGATACAGTAAATCACTATAAAACATTCTGAATTGCAGTGATATTTTCAAGAAATATTGTGAGAACCGTAGAACAGTGACGCAATTTTTGTATCATTTCATTGTAAACATGCATTGGCCATCAGTGTTCCTTCCATTTATTCATTGTGCTAATTAATATGTGCATTACTTCTTCTTATTTAATTTGACTATGATTTCTTCAATAGAATCGATTGAACATTATCCTGTCTGGGCATGGCACTAATCTATATTTAACTTTCATCGACAAGACAAGAATTTTGTAAAATTTGTAAGCAGTGGTGGCACAAACAGCTAATAGGGTAATCAAGGTAATCAAGGAATGATTAAGCATGGAACAATGACAGAGTATAACCCCGATAAGCTTGCTATGATTCGTTTATTATGTTTGACGTATACGCAGACAATTTCTGAAATGATAACTTCTTATTGGAGTGTCACCTCTTCGTAGCGTGACGCGTTACGGCGCCAGTTTGCCTACCTCCCCCCTCCCTCTCTCTCTCTCTCTCATATTGCATCGATATATGTATTTTGGACAGACACGTAAAAAAATGTTTCTCCAAATCGGCGCCGAACACTTGGGACATGCCCCTTGTTAGGTTAGTTTAAGTTATCACTTCAGTCAGTTTTTCATAATTCTTTACCTCCCAGAAAAGTCAAGTGAAGATTAGAGCCATGTCCAACGACGGTAAGGATTACAGTCAAGCCCCTTCTGTCCATACATCTTCAAGCCCCCATAACATTGCCTGCATACCTTGTCGATCCTCTGCCATGGGAAACAAATCGTCGCCGTAAGCCAGCATCCACAGTTTCCTCCGTCGTAGATATTAAAAGGTAGAGAGTTCATCGAACAACCTTGTCTAAGCCCACTGTCGATATATACCTGAAAAAGGTATTCCTATGGGGAAAATATGACTCGTGTTTTTCTTGGGACCTATTAAAATTGAAATGCCGCGGGACATATTATTAAAAAGTCCGTTTTTCCCGCCAAAAGCGGGACTTCGGGGATATCTTAACAATATCCATATTGCGCAGATACCTACCTGATATATTGTTGGCAATGAATTGAAATATATCATTGACATATTCGGCATTGTAGGCCTCCCATCGTGCATCACCGTACAAAATGCTACCAAAAAATACTCATTATTTGGCAGTGTACATAGCTTTTTATTTACTCTTTTACATATAATCTGAAGACAATCATTTAATTGCAAATATAAAATTAATTTCAAACATAACGTTCAAAACGTCTTACATTTTCTATAAAACTAGATAAAATACGAATTGTTATCAAATCATTAACGCACTAAACATCGTGTGTAAATATTATATATATTTCCTCTTTTATAATATTTTGTTCAAAAACTTTGTATTTTAATATTTTGGCTAATTTATATTATTTAGTATTTATTTATTATTATGACTCGTATTACATTACTGTTATAGTCTTTGTTTATTGAGCTTTTTAATTTCCATTTCATTTCGTTATTATAAATATTTATATTTCATATCGGATTTACAGCGCTGCCTTAAATTATTTCAATTAATTATAGTTCATTCTTTATATGCAACAAGTCAATAAACCGAAGTGGTACTTCTGTCATTTCCGTTTTTTCTCATTTAATGCGTAGGTATAATATGTATATGTGGTATATTAATATGATAATCGAAATGGACATTCTATGTTTTGGTTCTTTCTTAAATATTTCCCGTTTTAATCGTTTTACTATACAATATCTCGTTACAAGTGTTGAGAGCGGGGAATAGCAGTTGTGATAAAAAAAATTGAAGCGAAAAGGGAACGGATGCATATACCTATAAAGTGCTACATACAACAATGACTTATTCGAGATGCAATGAGACGGGAACGAAACTTGAAAAGTGCACATTGATGTGTTTTATATGCTAACATCTCTTTACATCCAGGGTGTTCAAACGCTGGTGATACGCGACTCGTACTCTCGTCTACCGAAATATACGATGATTGACTGCAATCAGTACATGTAATGAATTTTATCTTTGGGAGGATCTTCTATTTCTCAGAAAGTATTCATTGCTGTTTAACGTAATTCATTATTCAGTTGATTGCGATCATATCCGAACTAGGGGTGCCAAAATTTCCGAAAGTATCGATAAGTATCGAAAGTAAAAATCAATCAAGCGCCATCTCGTAGCAGTTTGTCAAATAATTGTAGTTTTCATTTTTTACTTCGATTAGATGGCGATAGATCAGCCATTGGCACAAACTATCGAAACATAAGTTATCGATACCTATCGATACCGATGCTATTCTACCATCCCCAGATTCCCAGATATTGAACTCCCGTGCTTGTGCTTTACATCAAGTTAATGGCACATAATGGAAGAGTTTATGAACGGGTAATCAGCACAAATACGATATTAGAACAGAACTAGCAACATTGAAGGCCCTTTTGTATGGCGGCTGGTAAATGATATACGGTAGCCATGTCTTAGATGTATACTATAATTTGTCCACAAGTTTGCTTACTTATTCACTAGACGCTACTTACATTTATTTGTGAACGTGTTCATGTGTTATAATGGTTGATATCATATTGATAATTTATGCGTAACAACATAGATCAAATTTTTTTTTAATGGAATCGTCACTCGAAGCAAGAAAGAAATTAATTATCGTATTTTCTATTATGTTTGATGTATTACATTGTTGCCAAAAGTTTGTTTTAACAGAAGGTACCATTTTGTTAGATTGGGTTCATATTTGCGTGATGTTACCTTGAATTTGAACCGAACATTTTGAATTTTGACTGAGGAAATTTCGCTTGTACGATGGGCTTGTAACATACGTGCACACATACACTACTACGAAGGGGACCAGATTTTGATAAAGGAAGGGGCATGGAAGAATGAGCGAAATCATAAGTGTTTGTTCAGAGGTGTGACGGGGAAGGGGTCGCTCTTGGGACCAACTGGGATTCCCAGCCACAAGTTGGACCCCTTAACTACAACGCTTTACTTGCACTCCAGCACCCGTGTTTCTAGGACTACACTTACATTTTCTGTCCGAGGAATATAATGTTCGATATTAATAATGCCTACTTATGAATTTGTTACGCTATGTTTGTATTCACTTGTTGCTAGATTCGTTTGCTCTTGCTTTCGTTTTCCCCAAACGTATGTTTCCGGTAATCTCTGCGCATCATCTCGCTCACTCGGGAAGTCGTGACGGTAACACAGTAGTATTCGATCATTGTTTATAATTTTGTATTTCATAATATCACGGCCTAATCATCGCTTAAAAGTAGTTGCAATTACACACGATTAGTACACGAGTATCACTCAGGTATTATGAGACTTAAGTCTAATGTCAGCGTTTTGGCCTGGTCCTACGATTGAGAGGCGGTTGATCCTCAATGCTTGAACGTCTATTACAAGCATACATACATACTGAGGCAGCCGTTGGGAGTTCAGCGAGCAACGTTTACGTGCGAAACGGGAAGAAAGGCTGTACAATCATTGCATCTATTCGTGGGCGATGCATTTCCAGGATGAAGCTATACTAATCCGTCTCGTGGTACGATATCTTGGCAATTTTGTGACAATATACACATTCATTAAAGCGTCCATTATGTCTTTGGCAGTCGATTTGGCCACGATAGTGTTTGTTTTCGGTTCTGCCTGATACAGCATCGCCGTGGCAGATGTAGTCACATAGATTAGTAGTTTTCAAGTTATTTGTGTAATTGGAAAACAATTCGACTTTGCCCCTAACAGCTATCATAAGAATCAATGTCTGTATATGCTATGCGTAAAATTCGGAACCCATCAGCAGGGCAAAGTACATATTAAATCAATCGACAGTGAACTAAATCTGAGGTATCCACATTTTTTGCACCGAGGGTCAGACCATTATAAATGGGGAGCTCCTTCGATAATCTACGGGGGAGTCTCACTGAGACATTCCCGAGGGAAGGTGTTCCCCGGGGGCACCTTGTAATTTCGTGTCTCGTCGAAACCCCGGGCAGCGGGATTCAAAAAAACGCGGCCGTTTGGACATCTCTGAACAAAACTAACAATAAGAAAATAATTGTAACTCTTCAACGTAATTCGTATGCCAACGCGTAATTGGCATACCAGTAGCGTGAAAAAATAAATATACTTAGGCTATTATATTTCCATTACGTTTTAAATTCATATGTGTTTATTTATATTCCACTGCAATTGACATCACTTCACTCTCGTTTCTTGATCAATGTGAAAAGAAATGCATAATTACGCGTAGTTCCATTTTTGTGGTGAATCGGGGACATTAAGCTAAAGTCTTATTTACGTTCCTGCACGCTTGTGCGTATCTATGTTATTTGGTACGCCTAGGTTGCACACCGATCAATGTACTTCTATGTCATTAGTACAATTGTATATAATTGTGAAACTTTAAGTTTAACAAAATTCTATAAATTTTGAAACTTATGACACACTGATCACATTCGTCGTAAAGTTTATATAGATATATTTTTATATAGTTTTTTTTTTGGCGATTTTTGTATCAAAATGGATTCTTTGTTGTTTTACCATAGTAATGTGCGATTTGCTTCGTTTTTTTTTTTGCATGTCAAAGTTTGCAAACAAATGCGTTACGATTTGCATTTTCACGATGTTACTACCTTATAATACTTTCAGCCATCGATCTATGGAGTATTCCAATGCGGCTATCCATCTGGTGCACATAGAGATTCATATTGAAATTGGTATCAATTTTATATGAATGCATACATACCTTTTGCGATCCATGTCGGACTCAGTGTGGAAATAGTAATGTTTCTGTTTGCTATCTGCTGGAATAATTTCAAAGGCGTGCTTTTTGTTCACCGAAGATGTTTGCTGGACGCGATAGCCATGTAAACAGGCAACACCTAGAAATGATGATAAGTTTATTGGTACGTAAGAAGACATTTCTTTGGAGACTCACCGAATGCGTTTTTGGCATTCGCATCCTGATAGAAGTACAGGCAAGCATCCTTGAGTACGCAATATCGACGACTCCATGACTTCCATTGGGTGCCCAGCTTAATCAAGTACCCAAAGCAATCGGGTCTGCGTACCTGACTAGGCGGTAAGGTAAGATCACGACGTGTTTGTTCCAGCCAGGCATCGGTAATCTGGCTATCTTCGGCGGCACGCATCAGCACCTCCAGCCATCTTGCTTGGGCCTGATCACTATCTGCGGCGAGATGCAGTGTTGGTACACCCTTGCGTCGCAGACAGAAGCGGTAGGGTCGGATAGGCGCTTCACTATCCGTATCATCAACACGATGTATTTCGTAATTAAACAGCATCATTGCACCAACGGGTTGTTTATCCTACATCATATATATGTCCGTACAGAAATCCATACAAGAATGACCAGAAATTCGAAGAAGGGCATACTCACTACATCAGTCTTGTAGAAATATAGACAGTTATCCCGCTTTAGAGAGAACCAACGACGTACCCATTTGTTGCTCTGTGAACCACTTGCATGGCCGCCCATTTTCCACAGATACCCACTGTAAAGAGGTGCTCCGCCGTGAATATCCGCCGTAGTTGGACTCAATACCCCCACCGTTCTGGCAACCTGTGGTTGAGGAGGTAGAATATGGAAGCGTTATAACCTTGGAAGTTTAAAAGTTGTTTTTCTATCATACATACCTCCAATGTAAGGACATCGCTACCGGCATGGGCAATCTTCACCACTTCGGAATGACTCTTTTCAAGTACGCTAATGCCATTTACAGCCAACACGATATCGCCGACTTCGAGTCCTGAGCTTTCCGCAGGTGTATCAGGTTCGATTGCGGAGACCACAACTGGCTTGGAACCATGTATTCTGAATCCAAATTCACCGGACTCACGACGTACCACAATTGTCTTGTCACTCTCTGCACAGTTGAATTTGGAATTAATGTTTGTAAAACAAATTAACAAATTAAAATTTAATAAATCTTAATTTAATATGAATTTGGATGTCGGGATATTTTAATTTTGATGATTACGACATCGTTAGCGCAATCCCTGAATAGTATCAAGGTAACTAACTTGAAATGAAGTCATTGTCAAATTTATTCGCAACTTTGCGGCACGTGTTTCTGTGAGTGTTTACCGCTTTTTTTCGTTGAAATTGTTTTCAGCGCTTGATTTTCCTTGCACCACACAACCAACATCAGCTTGAGGAGTTCTTCGAGACTTTGTCGAAGCGACTCATGTTCGCCAGTAGTTGACTCCGGGGCTAATAAAAATGGCGATTATCAATTAAAACGCACGGATGTTTTCATGAATGAAAAGTTGTAACGTGTTTAACGTACCGAACACCATGCTGATCTATAAAATTGATGAACAGCGTGGACTCTCACTTGAATGGCAACACTCAGGAAATCACTAATATCGCCTTGCCAATAGTTGGCGTTCGGGGCAAAAGACTTCAGAGGAATGCGACGCGCTTGTTGACTCAAGACACGTTTACGCTTGAAATTGCTTCAGTTTACCGTGCGCTGTTTCTATTTTCGAGAATTATGCGCACCGTCTTTGCTATGGTGTGGCGAGAGCATCCGTTCTATACATACTTATGAATTAACGCAAGCTGCGTAACGCTATTTTCGTCACCGAGAGAGACGGGGAGACATGTTTCCCCCATTGGCTAGGTAAATAACATTCCCTGAATGTTTCACGCACTTCGGTGTATCGTTGTTTCCTTATTATTGGAAGCCAATGACTCGCGCACGCATGAATTGTTTGATAAACACGTCAGGCGTTCCTGCACTCACCGAACGATTTCGTTGCCTGTCGCTTGTACATTTCCAGGCAGGATTTGCGGTGAACCATGCGATGTGTAACAGCCTGGTAACGCTTCTTGAAATCGTGTTCGCTTTCCGTACTGCCGGTGCTCGAAACCGAATCCCGCCTGAGTTGCTCCTCTTCCCCGGAATCCGAACGGAACCAGGTTTGCAATTCGTCAAAGTCATCAATATATATCCAGGTGTTGTCGAGATAGGGCACGCTGTAGACACCTAAATCATCCTCGTCTTCTGGCGCCGCAAGTAGCACACTTGGACTGGAATCTGTAGCTCGAAGACCTTCCAAACTTGTGTCCCGGGACCGTGCCATTGGACGCATTTTTCTTCCATTTTCAGTCCTTCCACGTTCCTCACTCTGCCACAACACCAAATATACATGCACACACATTCTCACACAAAATCTAATTTTAACGCTCGAAATAAAATTGGCTACATGGCTCTACAATGATTCTGATATAAAATTCGCGGTGTTATTCTGCCAATTGTCTGATTATTTTAGGATGCTACGCAGCTTACCTTTGCACGGAGACCTTCAGACCTATTTCGAAAATGCCTCCTATCTCCATGACCCCTATCTTCTGACCTGTAACGCTTTTCGAACTTCTTGAACAGTCTTCCACCTCCCGGGTGTTTCGTTCGGGGTGAGTCGGCAAACCCTTCAGGGGGTTGCACTATGTCTGGTTGAGTGCACGTTTTCTCTACTTCATCCGTGGTAACAATGTCTACTTCTTTGCCGCAATGCAGACAGTGTACATGCTGATCTGAAGCAGCTGCATGACTGCTGGGGTCACTATAAAAGACACTGTCACTACCCGGACTGACCGACCTTAGTGATTCGGCGCTTAACGCTTTCAATCGGCATGTATCTGGTGTCGGTTTTTGTAAAGTGGGTGACGCGTCTGGACTATGACTGCGGGGGCTCAAAATTCTGGAGCTTTTGCTTATAGAACTTTGCGTTGTGTCGTCCTGAGCCATGCTTCGCTGAATGCTCTTTTTGCGCGGTAGAGTGCTCGGAAGGCTGGCGGGCTTCTCTTCGGTGCTATCGCTTCGCTTCCGACTCTTTGTCGGAGATCGTGGGGACTTACGTCCCTTTTCCCGCAATTTTTTGCTCTTCCTGGGCGACTGCTCTGTTGTAATGGACTCGTCTGACGTTAATGTAATAGGCTTACGCTCGTCGCCAAGAGGTCTTTCCTCATGACAAGGCGATTTCTTTTGTTGCTGCTGTTGAAGTAGGAGTTTACGGTGCGGCTGCATTGGGCTACGTGTACGAATACGGCGCTGCTTCGGCTTATCAATGGGTCGTAGGTGCTCCTTGAGGGGCGATACTTTTTTAGCTTTTGTCTTGTCTGTTGAAGTGGAAGGCTCTTCCGATGTTTTCGATACGTCTTGTAGTTTTGCGCGCTCCTTCTCTGTCCACACATCGCGCGGATCAGATTTCCAAGTTGCACTGTACGAAATAGAGGATTTTAACGTAAATGGAGTAAGATTGACTCTAGTGTAATGCACACATACTCATCTTCCAAGGGTGAATCATAGTATCCGGATGAAGAAAAGTGCGCGCTGCGCTCGTCCTCCGACATTGACGTGGCATGTTTCGGTAAAGGCACTGGTGGTCGTTGAGGCAGATCAGGGCAAGATCCGTTGAGGCTATAACTACCGGACGATGAACTGCTGCCCGTCGGGGATGAGCGCCCCGTGCGCACATCAGGCACTGGCGTCAGTTCGCTGATTTCCTCTGTAATGGCCGGGGGGGAAAATGAGGGCACAACCATGTCTTCGCCTATGAAACCGAAATATGTGCACAAGTGAACAAGTGTTTACATTCTCGAAAAATATTACGTTACCTGCGGTCGGCTGTTGTATTTGCACGCTTCGAGCCACTCTGTCCACACCCTGGAAACAGTATGAATCAGCAAAGGATAGCTGATGAATAAAGTAAATTAAGTACCCTCGATGTACTACGCCTGGAGCTGTCAGTTGAGTTAGCAGTAATGTAATCATCAGTTGTAGTGCTCTCAGAAAGATCCGTATTAGTCCTGCCAGAGTCAGTTCGGGCAAGCAAGTCGGGTACAGCAGCGGAAGGTTGAGGCGATTCGGCGGACTCTACCACACGCTTCTTGTAGATGGGTGATATTGTCTTCTTTTTTAATTGTAAATAGTGCTTTGATGTGGTCGCTTCAGGAACCTTAATGGATACACTTAAGGTGTCAGTAATTACACGAGGTGATGTTGGGCTGGTGATCTGAGCATAAAGTACATAGTCAGGTAATTTGATCAATTTTCCCATTTACACGCACAATTTGGTAAAATTATGTGCGTTTAGTACCTGTATCTGATCCGGCAGTTCCTCATCTAAGGCATCCGTGTCCATGGACGAGCGTTGTTGGTGCTGCAACATCAATAAGTGCTTCCGACGGGAAGACGGCGTGAGCAGCTTGACGGAAACCGGGGACGTTGTTAATTCGGACGTGCCACTCAGACCTGTTCCGTTATCAGTGCCGGAATCAGCCTGGAGGACAGTTGCCTGTGATTCGTTCCATATGCCGTCGGAGTGATCGCGCAAATCGGTGGCGAGTGAATCGCTCGACGCACTTTTTTCTTCCGGCCGCACGTAACAGGTCGGCACAACACACTCATCTTCGTCGTCATCTTCCCCATCCCCATCTCCATCCCCATCTTCATCTTCCTCCTCCTCTTCGTACTCAACGTTATCGTCCGACTTTCGCTCTTGGTCCTCGCTTGTCGATGATCCTTCAACTTTCAGATATTTGCCATCGTAAATATAATTCTCATGGAACACTTCGTCAATAGAGTCCTGCGTACCGTAACCGTTTCCGTTCTCCTCGTCAATGGAGGAAAATACGTGATCCTCCATCTTAAAAATGCCCTCGTGACGTATTGGGGTCGTGCGCAAATATGGCGTATACTTCTTCGCTTGCTCTTCGACGTCCGCTTGAAGGATATTCTCATGGCTGACAGAGGACGGAACGCATTCGATGCGGCGCTGTTGGTCCAGAAGGATCTCTCCGTCGGAGGAAGTTTTTGTAAGCAGTTTCTTTGCCGTTGGTGGTGGCATTTGCGGTTTGAAATCAATAAAGATCTCCTTCTTGGATTCGGATTCTTCGGAATCATGCTCGCTGCGGGTGATTGACGACGAATCGCTAAGCAACGGCGGCAATATATCCGGCGGGGGTGATTTCAGCACAAACGGCGAGCGGGGTGGTTCATCGGAATAAGTCCGATGCAGCATTTCATGCGGCTCTGGCTCGTGGACATCTTGCTGTTGTGGTGGAACAGGACCAAACTTGCTTCCGGCTTCGGAGTAAGACTTTGTTAATTTACGACCGTTCACTATGATGCCGTTAGTCTGCGCTCCCTGGGATACCATTTTGACCTGTTCAAAAAGTATGTTTACGACGCGGAACCAATGCGACGCAAGGATTTGATAACGCGAAACATACCCGACTAACTGTCCTCGGGCTCAAACTTGGCGGCACCGGTTTCCTACCCAAACATGCCTCGGTTTGCGTCGCCTGTGTTTTCATCGGCGTGCGTATGTGCTTCTCTGCACGAGTTTCATCGCATCAACAAACGAAACAAGAAATGCGGAATGTATTTAACAGCAATGCAATAAAACTTTGCGATATGTCTAAACTACGGAAATATTTCAAAAGCTCTTACGCTCACCCATCACGACGACTGGCTCCACGGGTTCTGGCTGCCTCGTAATGGGGGTAATTTTTTCCAGCGAACGTCGGACGTCGATGAGCCGCTCCTGACTCCTTGCCGTCTTGCTGAGGCTGGATGTAGAGGCGCCCAGGGACACCACCGCATCGTCGAACGACGTAAGCGTGTGCGAACGGGCAAAGCTAACGTGTTTCGTTCTGGGGCAGAAATTCGTTCGCGGAATTACAATATTAAATTACGGAGAACGGCAGTTAGTCACCTATGCGGTGTTGTGTGCGATCCATGATGGTCTAAAATCGATCGCGGTCGCTCCATTCGCACTGATTCATCATCCGAAGGCATCCATTGGTAGGTGCTGGCGTCCGTGTACGCCTTTCGGCGGAAATAAGAGCTGTTTAAATCCTGTTCGTAATTATAAATTTCCGTCTGGGGTGGTGGTACCCATCTGAAATTGACATCGACAAAATTAGGAATGTGACAGGCAGAGGGATGTGGGAAGATTCCGAAATTCATTGATTGCTTCCGATGAAATTGAATCATGAAATTGACTGAAAACGAAGTGCGACATTGGCGTCGCTATCGGGAACGCTCGTACCTTGGTTTCCTCGCATACTGTTGGTACTGCGGGCGGCGGTACAATTCCTGCAAGTTTTCATCGGACGGCACCTTCTGCACGCACACGGTCAGTATTGAGGACTTGGTGCATGGCGAGAGTTGATGCGAGGACAGGCAGCTGAAAAAACCGCGGCGATCCGTTTCGAGCGCTCCCATTCCGCGCTCAGATATGCAGTACTGCTCGAGGATATCCTGCCGACTGTATAAGGCCGTGGAGCGTCGGCTGCGCGCCTGCACCCGGCCGGAGGTCTCATCCTCTGACTCGTAGCTGACGGCGATGTGCTGAATGTCCGCCTGTGGCAGTGGCAGAAGCAGGAGCAGCAGGAACGCATGCATGAAGTGGTGTCAGAAAAAAAAAACACCAACCGAAAACAAACATTATGTGAGATGAGCGCCGGAAAATCGATGCGGCGGTGTAACTCGCAAACAAAGATGTTGTAAACTTTTGCAGACATCTCGCCACGCATTACAATAGTGCCCCGGTGCGCGGTGGAAAATTAAACTTTTAAATGGCGCTTTTAAAATTTCAGCCGCATTCGTGTGTTGCGGCTACTTTGATGTACATGTATTGCCGCTATATGTGCGCTTGGTAATTTTCTTTTCGCCGTCGCTGGCTATTGAAACTTGCTAACTTTTCGCGGATTAAAGCAAAGTTCTAGTTCTGCTGCCACAAACGACGAAGGTAATTTAATTCAATTGCGGCGAGCTAGTAACGTTATTTAGGGATTTTTAATCAACAATATCGATCAGTGAGGAATTAAGGTCGTCCGTGGCCCTAAGGCACTTTACGTTTAGTTTCGAAAATGGCAAAATTTCTCGAGGGGGGGGGACACTCCCCTGTTGGGGAGAGGGTCATAATGGGTTCCGAGGGGAACCACCGTGCCCTGTTTTATCCTGGGGGACTTATGTACGTGCCTAGTGTGCCTGAAGTAACCCGCCATTGCAATTGGATACAGAGGTTAGCTCTATTCTATTCCTTCAATGTAATTGATCATATTATAATCCAATTACTATTGATTAGAAGAAGAATTCATTTTGACCTACATCCTCTGGGATTCGATCCCTGGACTGTGCGGTGTGTGGTCAGCGTAAATACCATTGAGCCATCTGGCTGGACTTACCTGTGTTGCTGCGTCGTAATGATTGTTTATTATAACCCGAGAATTTCCCAAGTATCCTGGAACAAAACGCTTTTATTATTGGATATTTAAAAACCAATGTACAAGATCTCCAGCAAGGAACGCCAATGAGGGGGAGGGATTACCCCATGATGCATACATAAAATAATGAAGGTTGCATGAAATTATTACAGGAGTCGGCAGTGACCCATGGGTCGCAATGTGACACAAGTCCTGCGGATCTCTGCCATATGTTGACTCGTGGTCTAAGGAATATTTACAAAGTTTCCTCATTATTCCCGATTCCCTGTTATTGCGCTATTGAATTTGATTAGATTTAGCTGAAACAAAATTCACCAAGGTCTACAGCATAGATCGCTCCCATGCCCCCATGAGACGTCCATATACTAATGCCGGTCACAGGATATTAGTAAACGAGTAAAGGGTCACTTAGTGACCCGCGGGTCACCAAGTGATCGCTGGCCTAAAGAAAATTTATTTCCATTACAAAATATAAAAATAACCGTTAGTAATCAATTTCCTCATTACGTGCTTCCTTGCCGCCTTCCCGTTAGCGCGTTATTTGATTTGTTGGGGTTCAGCAGAAACAAAATCCAGTAAAGTCTACAGGAACGATCGCCAAGGATTGGGGGGGGGGTCTCCACGAGGCATGCATGAACTAATGTCGGTCACATGAAATTAGTACAGAACTCATGTGTCACTCGTGTGTCATATTTTACCGACCAGTGGTCTAAACAATTTGTTTCAAAATAGGAAAATAACGTTTGCGGCTACTTTCCTCATTATGTGCTTCCCCCTTTCGCTTTCCCGTTATCGCGCTATTTGATTCGATTTGATTTAGCAGAAACAAAATCCACCTGTGGCGTTCGTTTACTGGACCGGCACTCGTTGTTATTGTTATAATGAAACAACTACCCCCATTTATTAGTAGCCAATAACAATAATTACTATTTACAAGGTAATTATTTGTGCTAGAAATTGCGTTTCATCCCCTGAGTGCACCGCACCACACGTCAAACACATGGTTGGCGCACGTAGCGGTGAATAAAATTTCAAATGGCGCATTCAACGATAATGCGGCCGCTGCACTTGCGACTACTACTTTCGTGTGGCCCACCGAAACGTGCGCTGCCGCGGGGAGGTGGAATCAATACTCGGCCAGCATTTCGGGGGGGTTGGTAGCAGCGGCAGGAGCAGCAGCAGGCACCAAGAGCGGCCAAACCGCGTTGGGCGGCGAAGTGGATGGAGCGGGTGTAGAGGAATGCGCCTCGCAGCAGTAGGAGTGCGATTATCAAGTCAAACGCGCCCCGGCATTGCTCGCGCGCGGAAAACCTTTGCCTCGCAAAACATGCAGCGCTTAACCTCTTCGATACCGCTTCTCTTGCGTTCTAATTCGCCCCAAAACTGAGCGCGCAAATTGAGTTTGCCCACTTCAAACACTCTAATGGTCTCTGTATGCGCCTGCGGTGGATGCAGTTGTTGGTCGGCGTGCCGCCAAAGTCGGTCGAAGGACGGACGGTTTATTCATGAAATTCTGATGCATATGCCCTATTGCCTCACATTGTCCTGACACGCGAACCACCGGAAAAAGACGCGCGCGTTGCATTTTCCCTTGCGTCAGCATCCTTTTCCCTCCAGTCTTCCATTGAATGTTGGGGATTCTAAGAGTTCAATCTATGGTACGGTTTTCCGTACAAAGGGGAATGATTACAGAAGGACCGGAGGCGACAGGGATAATGATCGTTGTAGAGACACTTTTAAAAATATAACATGCTTTTTATGTCTGGGGCCGTGGTTGTGTTCCACTACTCGAAAGGATGACTTAGCATATACTTTGCCCTGAATGATGATGGGTATTTAGAAGCCGGGAGAGCTACCCTAAATCAACTGAATGTAAATACAGCATTATTGTACTTCTCATTTTTTTCAAATATGGACCATTTTAGTTATTTTAGAATTTAAAATTTACATTAGGAATAAAGTCTATTCCTAATGTAAATTTTATGAAACTTCTAAAATTTCTCAAAAATTAATGCAAGCCATAGGCGTCGATGGAATTCCTTTCAAGGGTGAAGCCTGGAGTTGCAAAAAGTTATGAAATGGACAAAAATGGATCTTTATCAGTACTTTTTGTACTCGTTTCTTGAGTTTCCAGAGGATTTAAGATACTCCCATGCACTCTCTCCAGCGCGCTTGATGCAAGCACATAATAGATTTAACAGGGGTTCAATAAGCAGCCCCTCCAGTTACCAGTCATCGTTATCTGGAGCCATTAAGATCATTCCCGCAATCCCTTCTCTCCTTTTCGGTGATAATCAATCTTATTGTTAGACTCGTCCCATGTAACGATTTCCCACTCCCATGTTAACCCAATTGGCCAATATTTGATTTTATAACCTCAGGCATCCCTTTTATAAATTAGCTGATTTCAACAAGTCATACCAATTAATCAAACAAATATATTTCAGGTTTATACAAAAAATATTATTTTTCAAGTTTCCATAATTTTTGAAGAAAAAAACAAGTTGTACATATTTTAATATATCTTGCATATTACATGGTTTGAAGTGCACGAGCAAAATATTTACCAGTTTACTTTAATATGCTTAAAAAATGGTAAACACCGCGAACAATCAGTATGTTTATGCTCTACCCGAAATTCGTAAACAAGTTGCTGTTGCTGGAGTATCGAACATTGTACAAATAACGGTTCTGAATGGAGATTACGCTGCGTGTGCGAAAAGTACAGATAAATCCAAATTTATTAAAAAGTCCATAGCAACGACTAGTTGGAGACAACCAAGGAGCGCATTTTATTTATATTAAAATCGTGCCTAAGCCGCCCCTCAGATGGAGAGTGTTAAATCGGATAAAACACCCTGGTGACAAAAAAGTTATGGTATGCGAGTATCGTGCCGACGGCACGGAATGCTCTCACGGAGGACTATTGTGTCTCGCACTGGCGCGGAAGGATCGTGAGAACCTTACACCTTCCAAGACATTTAAATTTTAATCAGAATGTCGCAATGTGAGGGAATTTATTTTAACATGGTTATGTATCTGCGATGTGTCTCTAAAATATTCGGAGAATGGTCCGATATCTTAACATGTGCTATGTGTTTGTGCTCCATTTATGACAAACCATATACATGTGAATGAGCGCCACCTATCAGGAAGGCTCGTGGCTAACATGATTGTAGCATTCAAGTAGTATCGCCCTGCAATGGAGCATGGCGCATAGTGGTTCAATTTACAAAAGAGAGATATAATTCTTGATTTTGATCCTAGAAAATTCAAATTTTCAGAATACACTCATTGAAGTATTTTATTGCATATAAATTTTGAACATGTAATTTTTATCGGTTTTATCATGTCCTTGATCATGCCATCATGTCATGCCATGCTAGTTTCACTTTGAAATGATTATTTGAATAGGTTTCGTTAAACATTGCAGGACGACAGTAACTTAATTGAAAATGAACTCAAGGGATGCACTAAACAAAACAAAGTTACTCCCGTCCTAATTTATAATATAATGTATCAAAATAATGATTTCAAAGTGAAAATAGCAATAATAAAAAATAAGAAAACAATAAAATTGACCATATTCTACAGGTCACTGATTTAAATAATTAAATGGTATGCTTTTTAAATCATATAATAAGAGAAAAAAAAGAAACGGATTCAAGGTCACGATGGCATGACCAAGGATGTGAGAAAATTTCATGTTTAACAAGCATATGAAATAAAACAATGCCACGAGTGCATTCTGAAAATTTGAACCCTTTAGGACCAAAATGAAGGGTTAAATCCCTCTTTTTTTGCATATTGAATCACTGTGCGGCGCATCTGGCAAGTTCGATCTAAGGACATCAAAAAAGTATCTTTACTTCCCTTCTGTACTTTAGCTATCGGTGCCTAAAGTATAAAGTGATGGCAAAAGCAACAATACCCAACAATTCGACATGAAGTATCGATACTTTAATTTTATACGTTGGAATAGATACTTTCTAAATTCAATACTTTCGATATCAAAAAGTATCGATTTTTTTTGATTTTACCGAGCATCGACTGCTATGGTCATTAGCTCTATCCAATTCTTTTTCAATGTAATTAGTCATATTAGAGGCTAACACTATTGATAAGAAACATCGATAATTATGGAACGGAAAAGTATCGATATTTTTTCGACATACCTAGGCCGTACATGCAGGATATTACCTCTCGCACCGACAACGTCTGACTGCTCTGATTCTCCTACTTTTGCCAAGGGCTTTCTTTTTATGTGGCGCTTCTTCTTCGTCTGAATCGTCCTGTACTTAGCACATGTTGCTGTTGAGATATCTGACTATTCACCGAACTTTTTAGACACACTAGTGTATCATCAAACTATTTTTCTAAAAAACGAGTTCAAACTTTAGGTGTATATCACCTACTTTTGTCCCACAAGGGCCGAATTATATTACGATTATACACGGCTAGACTGATGATTCACGTTTTAAATGATGGGGGGGGGGTCCCCAAGGCATTTTTTTCCTCATCCCTCCACCTGGGGCGAGAAGAATCAGCCACAGTTTGGCGCGCCGTAGTTTGGATACCTCTGGTACTTATATATGTTTTATCGGATCATACGAACTTTCTTTTGATTATATGTAAAACTTTTGTAATGGGGATTTTAATTAAAATAGAAAAATCCACGCGTGTTAGTTTACGAGACTTAAATAATGTAAATTGATCTGAATTACGCTTGAACCAGTCGGACACGGAAATAGAATGAAATATTTGTGAATAACGGAACATATTATGTAGTTAAGGGATCATGCGCCCCTCTTGGAATCTTGAAATTTCGTTTTTAGTACAATTTATCGCAACGCGTATTGATAAAAATAATTGTTTCCCCTTTGCTTCCCCGATTTCCAAAAACAGCCATTTGCCCTCGCCACATTGTTGTATTTTATTAACCTGTTATATGCGAAAATCTTAGTCGATTTTATCGACTGATAAAATTTTAAAATGATTTAAAACGGATTTTTTAAAATGTACATTTCCTGTTTTTGTCTGCATTTTGTTGACCTTTTATATGTGGAAACCTTTCATCAACGGAGAAAAGTCCACGCCTATTAGTTTTCAAGACGTAAATAATGTAAATTGATCTGTATTGCGCCTGAACCTGTCTGACACGGAAACAAAATTAAATATATGCGAATAACGGAACATTTTATGTGGTTAAGGGGTCAATTGACATTTCGGTTTTAGTAGATTTTATCGCAACGCGTATTAATAAAAATAATGTTTTGTCCTCTCCGCATTGCTGCATTTTATTAACCTGTTATATCCGGAAACCTGTCAACAACAAAAAAAGTTGGTCCCGTGACTTTCTGTATATGGCAAGTTTCATTGTACTGAAGCTTTATAAAAGTTGTGACATAGATGTAATAAAGAAATATTTGAAAATCCTGTGGGACCTTTAAAATTATTTGCCCTCCTCATATATCAAAATTGAAGCCACCATTATGTCAAGAAGATTTACAGTTTGTTGCGCTATGGATTCCGCATGCTTCCAAGAATTTGATCCCGAGGGATTGGCGCTTTGTTTCCGTTCCTTTTCCTTCAATATCAGTCACAATACGCTTACATCATCTATTCAAAAGCACCCACAGTAGTACCATTTACAGATAGGAGCAGAGAGCTTTCCGTAGAAACATGCATGTAATCAAGTTGAGTCATGCATTGTCCAAAGGGTAGATAAACGTTATCAATTTTTAACGCACTGCAATCTCTTTGGCATGCATGGAACAAAATGCAAATTTATATAGTGATCCAATTTATAAAATGCGATTACCGCGCGTTGTTGTTTTCACCATTTTCGGCAAAAAATCGTATATAAAATTCACAGTTCAGGGGGAGAGGAAAAATGAGTAAAGAATCCAGAACATACCTGTGTGTTCCATACTGTGACCGGGTCGCAGTTGCACGTTCATTTTTCTTCGCTACCATCAACCGTCACGGGGGTGATATATGACAGCAATCCGAAATTACCTGTAATAAATGTGTGAGTGCGTTAAGAGAAAATGGGCATGAATGTCAGACGGCAGGTGCGAGTGGGCGAAATGAGTGAAATTTCCCGTTCCGAATGTGTGCATATAACGATACGCAACATCGAATTGTTAGTAGACAAATTGTTAATATGGGGATCGGTTTTGTGGTAAACTTTGGATAGCATCGAATGAATCTTGTCCACATATGTGCCGATACAAAGCCAGATGTTGGGGAGCTAATTATCGATCGGGTTGCTCGCTGGATTGAACACTTATTTTCATCATTACGACCCTATTCGCCCGCTGTACGCAAACAGCGATGGACTAATATTTACCGAAAGCTGAATTTGGCCGACATTTGGCGAATTCGATATGTGCGATGGCTCGCGGGGTGGAAATGCCTTACCTGGTGCTGCCCGGTGAAGCAACCAACCACAGCATCCGGCTGGGATAACCAAGCGTGCACCGCAATTGTCATCCGTTTTGGCGGGCGCGCAAGAATTCTAATTACGCGGATGCTTACAGAACAGTTAAATTTTAATGCAATTATGAGTGCGGTGCGTGGCATGAGACAGACGTAGGCGGCACAGTACGCCTGTCGCATGCCACTACCATTTTTCGAGCTGTCTGTCTCCCTCGTGTGACGAAAGGGGTGGCAACTACGGCGCAACCCACTTATCCCCGAGTAAATTAAGAAACATTGCAATTTCCGGCTGAGCCTGTGAGCATCAGGCTGAAGCTGTAGAAAGCTAAACATCGAGCGAAGGTGATGCGTCGGTATGTGCGGCACGACACAAAATTTGCTATCCGGCGAATACTGTTATCATCTGCATGACTGTCGCTCACTGGATGTCATCTACTGTCTCGTCAAACGTCGAATCACGCGAGCGAACGATGCACGCACGTGTTACATGCATCACCGTGCGAATTGGTGCACGTTTTTGATCCTGTTCTTCGTGTGCGTCGCTGGCGGTTGGTCGGTGGCGGCAATGGGCCGCAGTGAAAGTGATTCGCGCCTGGTGATCGAGGGTGCCGTAGGCGACGGCGGGAATACGGACGACGACAGATGGTCACTGGATCGCGCGCTCGTCGCCGGTTTATCGCCGATGGACGAATTCGACGATGTACTCAGTAAAGGTATACGTTACCCCACCGATCGTGAGTTCGGTGAAGCGTGGCCCGGCCCGACACAGGGATGTTTTTACCATGTTTGGTTCATGCCTGCTCTAAGTTGAATTCAATTCAATTCCGGGCTGCGCGTAGAAAGGAAGCGTAATAACATTACTACTGGTTGGCATTCCGCGTCTCGCGAGCTTGGAGCATACATAAAGAATGCACAGAAGACACACACACGTGCGCACATGTACGCAGCGCACGACCCGACGTTCTCTGAGGATACCATTCATTCAGTGTCATAAAAAAGTCGATTTTCTCACTTTGGTACCCAGCATTTTGTCGTATTGATTCGTATTTGCCCGTGTATATCTATTGGCTTTGCATATAAAATTTTCAGCAGATATTCAGTATCTGGTGCATGGTGAAACTTTCCGATTGTGAGTGAAATGAGTGGAATTTGATTAAAAATGTCAATTTGTGCAAGTATTTGGCAAAGCAGAGTTTTGGCCCGTGCTTAGGGAAATTCTTAATAGGGCCAACAAGGGCGCACTGGCAACCTGGGACTGTTGTTTGCCGCGACAGGGTTACACTCCGGGTTAATCGTATTTTGAATCCATTTAATCATCATTTAATAACGTACATCCCTTGGCGTTTTCACGTGCGAATTCAATTGGGAGTCACTCCTCCAAGGCGAGATACAATTACAACTTCACGTTCGCATTGCATTAGCATGCCGCCAAATTGCTAAACATTTTCACACTTACCTATATTCTTAGCAGCCGTGTAAAGTTGCCTTGATTTTATCAAAAAGTATAATGCTGTTTGCTTCAGTTTTCGACGTTGGTTGTTGATATAGTAACATGTCACTTGGGCGCGTTTGATTTTCGACGGCAACCGCGTGATTCTTGTATATGGTAATGTGATTAAAGTTAAACAACAATTCTTACATTTGTATAAAAATCAGTTATTAGCACCATTTTTATCATTTGTGTGTGTGTATGTTTTACTTTTTAATACTACCTCTATCAGTTTTTTGTTTGGATTTAATATGCGCTATTAAAAATATCAATAAATTCGTTGGAGTTGATGACTTTTTTTGGAGTGAGTTTTAAATGGGTTTGCGATTTCAGTTGATGTGCCGGATTTTGGGAGAAGTGAACAAACGGATGTGTTGATCGGACTGAGCTGATGACTTCGTCTCGTTTGCGTGTTCAATTATAATTATGATGCATATGGTGTTGGTTATGAAAAAAGTTAGTAAAACACGAACGAAAAAGCGACGCGTGCTAACGCTCCGGCCGATAGACCGTCACTCCGGCTCCGGGTGTCTGCCAGTACGATGGTGGCAGTTTCGTGCCATACCAACACGCGCGCGACTGCGGCATCCATGAGTCGTTGCGCGCGCTACCCCCAGCCACCCCCGCCTGCCTGCTTGCCGCTCCGCTCGCGCCCTGCAATGCCGCCGCCCCCTCTTCTCATCACCGGCATCGCCGTCGAAGCACGCCGAACGCTGGCGGCGGCTGCAGCGGTAGCATCGGAGGTTGGATGCGCGCGTCCCACATGCGCGTGCCGCGCGCTCGACATGCGGCATGCGGTGCCAGCACGCGCACCTGCTCTCTCTTCGCCACCACCACCACCAACAACACCACCCCCACTCGCCGCCGTCAAGCAAACGCAGACATACACAAACACGCACGCAAACGCATACTTAGGTAGACACGAACCCCGCGCGCAGCGTCGAGCCCTTGCCGCCGCGGTGGACCAAAAACATCACACCGGCTAGGATCGTTGCTATGCCAACCTGTCCCGGTTTATCGTCCTCAGCCTTTCGCGCTACTGGTGCGCTTGCAGTGCGCGAAGAGGGCGATCGCGTCACGCACCACACGCCACCTCGCTGAGGATGCGTTAACGCAAACGGCGGATTATCGGCTGGACCAGTTTCGTCGGTTTCGCACTATTTATTCATTGCATATGAATGACTTTCGAAGGGGAATTTTTGGTTGAGGGCGGCGGGGTGGGGTGCAAATTTGTCGCGCTGTGAGAGCCTTTGGTGTGCTATTTATAGCTTGTCAGGCTTGCTGATGGGCAAATGATGATGGGCTGGGAGCGATGGGTGAAGGTGCTGAAGTGCGTGCGGACTATTTTTATGCCATTCGCTTTATAATACATGAGCACGCACAGAACTCATTCGGTTTAATCATAGGGGGCTATCAAACATCGGTTGGGGCACACTGGGTCACGGGGTCAATCGGTCGTCAATATGAATATTCTTCCCTAAGTGCCACGATTTCCTCAAGCCGCTCCAAGTTCCATAAATTATTAAAACGACTTTTCGATGCTTCCAGATTTGCTGAGGGAGAAGAAGCACGGCAAAGAGCGACGCGGTCCGAAGATCTGGGATCAATGGGGTAAATGGTCGCAGTGTTCCGTGACGTGCGGTGTCGGCAAGATTGTCAGATGGAGGCATTGCGTGGGCGGTGGTTGTGCGCCCGGCGAAAAGGAAGCGCAGATTAAAAGCTGCACATTACCTGCGTGCTGAAACTTTGATGTCGCAATAATTTATTCTTGTAATCACTCTACGGCAATGCGACAGTTAACACTTAAGACTGAAGCTCGCTTTATTACATTGTGCTGTAGGAGGTTAACGCATAAATTTATTATGATTCGAATATATACATTTATCAAAAAAAGCGATCTGATTTAAACGGTTGCAATGTTTACCACCCATGAGATGTCATCCAAAACCAACTTTACTTGTGAATCTGTCGTTGCGTTAATCGGCTCCTGTATAGTCGGCTGAACATTATCACAGGCATTATCTGCATTACGTGCCTGTGCGTTTGTCTGATCATTTCAAAATAAAAGAAATGAAAAGCATCGGTGCGTACGTAGTTGCGTAATTGTCTTAAAATTTGGCGATCTTGGGTGCAACAATGCGCGGATTTTGTTTCTCGAGCAATTTGCGGCCCTCAGTCTTGTAGTCGTAGGTGCAGTTATGGGCCTCCGCGTGCCGATGTTCGGGACAGAAGAAGAGTCTGCAGCGACAGTCGAACGTGTTCGTAATGTTGAGCCGACGGTTGCATTGCGCGCACCGCCTGCGCAGTTTTGAGGCGGGGCACACATTCGGCTCGTCGATGCGCCCGCAGTGTCCACCTGACTGGCATGGTCGCTCCAAGGAGTTATCCTGCTGGAGGACCACACGCGTTCGGTTCGACCGCATACGGTGGCGCAGCATTCGACAGAAGGGCGGAAAGGAGAGCTGGGTACAGGTTGACGCGTCGGTGGCGGCTTTATTCTCGTTTACATTCTCGTGATTACTGTCGACATTACTGCTTTGCGAACTGGGACAGCAGAAAAATTCACTCAGCAAATGCATGCGCACTGTATGCAAAAACCTGCTTACCTGCCTGCTTTGTCGGCCATAGTATTACTGCTAGTATATAATATCACTAAAATTCTGAAAGTCCGAAGAAGCGTCCACACGAAATTCAATTTGGCAATGGAATATTGATTTGTCATTTTGATTACCCGGCCGTCTAGATATACAGAAAATAGTAGATTTTTTTATAATCTGCAATTGTTGTCAAATGCAGGGTACATATATATTGAATCATGTGAGTAATATTAGTGTAGGAATCGGTCATATGCAGTAATATCATTAGCCCGGTTGGATGTGTACGCGATAAGATTTTGGATTACCTTGGATTTCCGCAGAAAGGTGTGACCAGGGTCCTAAAGCAAACCTTCCCACATCCGCAGCTCCATACGACTTCGATCTGAGAGAGGGGTGCAATTACTCGAGATCTGTAGCACTACATATTCTATTTGTGATGTTCTGACGTTTTCATTCCAATTGACATCTAGAGCTCTGCAATCTACATCAACTGTATTAAAAACGCAATTCAAGAAACCTAGATTTAATTCATTCACTCTGAGGATATAATTAGTTATGGCCCTGTGTTCTGTATTCTACAGTCCACCTACGCTTCCTGTCATTTCTAACCTAAGGGGTACAATCACTTTGAAACATTTCTGTGGATACAGTAACTTGCACTCCGCGTGAAGTGTGTTGGAATCTATGGTCAGCATTAATTAAAATATAATTCCTGGATTACTTTATACTTAAAGAAAGCTTTCACCATTATAATAATACAACTTTTCTCTTGTGGGGCTTCTATATTCATAGAACAGTTTAACCGTGGCCCTGTGAGTTTTACAGCCAACTTACCTAAACCTACACCTTGTGATGCCTCCAACCTGTAGGGCGTCATTACTTTTGAAACACTTCTGTGGAGACAATTAATGTCGCTTAGCGTGAAGGTTACTGGAATATACGGTCAGCCTTAAAATACAATTCTTGACTTGTATAATACATAAAAAAAATCAACATTATTATAATAATACACCTTTTCTATTTCGAAACGACTATATTTATAGATCACTTTATTCCTGGCCCTGAGAGTTCTACAGACAACCTACCTAAATCTTCACCTCCTGATGTCTCTAACCTCTGGTGTTACACTTCGCATGAAGGGAATGGGAATCATTGATTTCGTCATTGTTATAACAATCGAGCTTTTCTTTTGTGATATTTCTATATTCATAGAATAGTAAATCAGTAGTCCTGCGAGTTTTAGAACCAACCTACTAACTTACTTTTGAATCTCTGGGAAAATCATTAATTGCTCTTGGCGTGAAGTGTTCGGGAATCAACTTTTCTCTTGTTAGACTTCTATATTCATAGTACAGTTTATGCCTAGCCCTGCGTGTTCCAGAGCTAAACTACATACATCTACACCTCTTGATATATCTAACCTATGAAAATTATATTGGTTTCCCGTGATCTGAAATCAATGGTTAGCCTAATTAAAACTGCAATTCCTGGCTTACATAATAGTTACAAAGGTTTCACCATTATTATAATAATGCAATTTGTCTCTTTTGAGACTTCTATAATTATAGGTTTATCCGTAGCCCTGCGTGTTCTAGAGCTAAACTACATACATATACACCTCTTGACATTTCTAACCAAAGGGATGCCATTACTTTTGCAATACTTCCGCTTCTCATGAAGTGTTCTGGAATCCATGGTCAGCCGTATCAAAATGCAACTTTTCTGATTTCAGACTTCTATATTCAAAGGAAGGTTTATCCATAGCCCTGTGAGTTCTGGAGCCAACATACCTACATCTACATCTCCTGATGACTCTAACCTGTGGGCTGCCATTACTTCTAAAATACTTCTAGGGAGACAATTGCGCTTCTCGTGAAGTATTAGGAAATCTGTAGTCAAAAATACAATTCCTGATTTTCAGCATATTCAAAAAGCTTTCATCAGTTTATAAGATTACAACTTTTGTCTTTTGAGTCTTCTATATTCATAGAACAGTTTATCTCTTGTGAGGGGCGCTGTTACAGCTCTGATCTATACTGAGGCACAGGCACAGTAAATCCTTGTACTGGGAACGATTTCTTCGTCGAAGACAGCAGAGTGCAGGGATGGAAGGAGTGTGACGACGATGTGTTCACGAAGAGATCCACGCTAATGACGCATGACGTCACGGTAGCAAGAGTCCTGACTAATTGCCGCAATCATTCAAATTCGCAAACATTCAAATAAATACAATTTCAAAAGGGTACATTAGACATTATCATACATTCAAAACATCCAATCAATACATTAATATATAATTAGGTACGAAACGTAAATTGTAGGAATTAACTAAATTAACTTAAGTATTGCCCATTGTCCACCATCGTATCAGCGTAATCACGCTCCCCAGTTTATGTATCTGCGTAGACACCTGACCCCGCGCGTTCTAGAGCTAATATATCTGTACCTCCTGAAGTTTATAACCTGTGGACTGCTGAAGTTTTCTGGAATCTATGGTCAGCCTGATTAAAAAATACCCTTCCTGGCTTACATAATTCCTAAAATACTTTCACCATTATTATAATAACACAAATTTTCTCTCTTAGAGCTTCTATATTTATAAAATAATTCATCCCTGGCTCTATGACTTCTAGAGCCAACATATATATATATAATTTCGGTTTTAAAACGTAGTACGCCTTCCGATTATCTGCTTCCAATATTCTCGGTTTTCCCAATC